>JAYMSW010002277.1:0-14202 GCA_036897725.1 Erodium texanum | reverse complement strand
ACAGAAAAACTCGAAACCCAAATGTGATGATTTTTGATTTTTTTTTGTTTTGTTTTTTTCGAAAATCAAATGATATTGAAATCGCATCACGGGAAGACAAAGGATTTTTGAGCGAAACCCAGAAGAGAGGAGTGGTAATCGATTCCGGGTGTTCGATTTTTGGGGTGTATGAATCGATTTCTGATGTGGGTTTTTGGTGATTGACTGTGGGATTGGTTCGATTGTTCCTGTTTCTGTCATCGGTACTGTGTTTTTGTTGTTGTATTTGTGTTTCTGCCTGTTGGGTTTTTGATTCTGTTGTTGTGTGTTCTTCGATTTCTGGAAATGGGAGGTGAAATGGGAGGTGAGATGAGAGGGAGCTCGGTTGATGATCAGGAGTTTGATATGTTGTTGAATGAGATCCCTCATGCGACATCACATAATCTTCATCATCATGTGCATCCACAGCATAGTAATCATAATCATCATCTTCATCATCATGCTTCTGCTGTTGCCCAGAAAATGAATGGCCTTTATAATGGCAATGGCGTGTATGGTATGTTTGATGATGACACATTGAGCTATACACGTGCTTCTCCTGTTAGTGGGTTTTCTCTGCAATCTGGTGGCTCTTCCTCTAGCTTGTTCTCTGGTGGGTATGCTTTGTCTGATACTGAATCACCAACCCCACCTCCATTGGAGGAGCTGAAACCTCAACTGCTTCATGGGGTTTCTAATTGCCCAAATGGGTTTTGGCTGGACTCGAAGATACCCGATTTGATGATCAGGAAGAGGGTCAATGAGAGTTTGGTTGATGAATTGGGTCTGTGCAGGAATCTTAGTAGAATGTACGTTAGTAATGGTCAGGAGGATGCTTCACATTTCAGAGGTTCTCTTGTAGATCAGTATAAGGGATTGGATGTTGCAAAGTATGGTGCTTGCCACAAATTTGGGGATTGCTCTCCTGATTATGCATCCAATTTGAGAGGCTCTCCAGTGGACCAGTATGGGTTTCAGTTCCATGGAAGCTCCACAAAACAAAGTAGTGAGAGGATCAATGTTGGGAAGTTTGGGGCTTATAACAATTTTACAATGGCTGATTCTGATTATATGGGACATCAAAATCCTGGTCAAAGAACTCCTATGAGGTTTGATGGTGAGATGAGCTCAGGATTATCGGGGTTGCAGCATGAACGTAGAATGGGTAATATATTGGGGTCACAATCACCAAATAGTCGATCTGATGCATTGTTTTCTCAATCAAATGGCTGCAATATCCCTATGAATTCATTAAGTAGGCTTTCTATGGCTGATTCTTTACTCCATGCTCAACAGAATGCAAGGAACTTGAATGAAGATAGACCTGTACTGGGTTCATCTAATCCACATCGTTATGGTATGCCAATGTCTACTGAGAAGAAGATTAGAGTACCTTCAAATTCAAATGTTGGGATGCATCAGAGGCCTCTTGAAGCTTTTGCAGATGAGGACAGTTTCATCATTCAAGGACAAGCCTTGAGTGATTTGGTTAGCAAGGGATTCGATCAGGCAAGAACTCGATACAAAGGCTCTTTACATGAGATTGGTGCCAGGAAGCGTCAAGAGAGAAGGTCACAACAAGGGTATATATACCTAATAGCAAAGGACCAGAATGGTTGTAGATTCCTACAAAGGATGTTTGAGGAAGGATCTCCAAGAGATGTGCAGATAATCTTCAATGAAATCATTGACCATGTAGTTGAGCTTATGATGAACCCGTTTGGGAATTACCTTATGCAGAAGCTCTTAGATGTTTGTACTGAAGAACAAAGAATGCATATCCTTCTCGTGATCACTGAGCGGCCAGGGGAGCTCATCAGGATCTCTTTGAACATGCATGGGTAAGACTAAGTTGTGCTCATGTTACATCGTTGTACCTTAATCTTGATATCGATTTTAACAATTATGTTTTTGTTTGTAGTACTCGTGTGGTGCAAAAGTTGATTGAGACTCTTAAAACCCGGCAGCAGATTTCGTTAGTCGTATCAGCCCTTGAACCAGCGGTTCATTCTCTCTTGATAGATGTGAATGGAAATCATGTGATCCAGCGTTGCTTGCAATGCCTTAGCAATTCTGATAACAAGGTGAAGAGCTCACTTCTTATCCTGCTTTTGTATACATTTTTATGTATGTATCTAACTACTATCACATCTTAGGAGAAACATTCACTTCTTTATTTGTTTTATGTCAATAAAAAAAAGAACGCTTTTTTTTATCGACTAAACTAAGTGTATCAAAGCTTTTGGGTTCAAGACCTAACTAATGTAGAAGTAAAGGAGCACCGAAGATTTTTTTATTCTTAAAGAACACTTTAAAGATTGATGTATCAAGAAATGGGGAACTCTAATTTTTGCCACTTGACCCAAAAATGCATTAATTTACAAACAGTGTGTGATTCATACTGCTTTTTCTGCATAATTACATTTAAAAGTATTGATGTTATTAGACATTTCAACACTTCAAATTAATTTTTGATTGGGTATCATAACTACGTTGAATGGTTTGGCAGTTTATTTTTGTTGCTGCTGCAAAACACTGTGTTGACATTGGAACTCATCAACACGGTTGCTGTGTTCTGCAAAGATGCATAAGTCATTCGAGTGGGCAGCATCGAGAAAATCTGGTTGCAGAAATATCGGCTAATGGGCTTCTTCTTGCACAAGATAGTTTCGGGTACTATTCTGATTGGATTTTTTATTTCTTTCTTTAACGTTTTAGCACAAACTGTCAAACTTATTCTCACTCAGCTACTCTTAAGCATGCACCTTTCTCAATCAACTATCTGACAACGCCCCTAAGTTTTTTAGTCTCAATTTACCTCAACTCCGTCAACTTTTGGGTATGAAATGATGAAAATACCCTCTCTTTTTGGGAACCTGGTAATTCAAATGAGGGGAGAGTAGTTGTCACTTGAAATACTTTATTTTAATCGTACTTTAAAGTACCTTAGTTTTGACTCAAGTCTAAATCCAAATTCTTGGTTATCCAAACAAACAAACTAAGTTCAAATTCAGAATTAGAAATGAAAATTGTGAATCCAAACAAGCTACCTCGAGTTGACTTATTTCAGATTGTAAGAGTTCTATTGATCCATGAAGTTTTAGTTGTGGATTAGATGGCCAATCTCTCTTGTAGACCAAAGATGTTGTAGACATGAATACTAGAGTCATCTTGGTACAACCATGGCCTTAGATATTGGTTCTGCAAGATGAAAATATCTCTTCATCTTATGATTTATATATACTCAAGACTGAAAACTCGTTATTTCATCAATTAAAATAATTCGAATCCTGCCAAGAAAATGTTTCTTGATTGTTACTAATTGCAATGCACAATGAAGCAACTTTCTGCTCTTCATAGTACTAATCACAGAACCGTGTGATCTCTTTCGCAGAAACTATGTTGTGCAGTTCATCTTGGAGTTAAAGATCCCCTCTGCAATCTCAAACCTGGTATCTCAATTTGAAGGGAACTATGTTCACCTCGCAACACACAGGTTCAGCAGCCATGTGGTTGAGAAATGTCTCATGGTGTTCAATGAGAAGAACCGGTCAAGAATCATCCATGAATTGCTCTCTGTTTCTCACTTTGAACAATTGCTTCAAGACCCTCATGCAAATTATGTCGTTCAAACAGCTCTTCGAGTTTCTGAGGTATGAGAAGTATTAACTTCCTCTTCTTTTTCACTCTGTTGAAGCCTGAATTGTCTTTGTAGTTCTCTTAAACATCATGAACTCTGAATTGTCTTTTTAGTTCTTTTAAACGGATAATTGCAAGAAGTGCACTGTACTATTCACTTTATGCAAATCATGTTGCTTCCAAATGACGAGTTGGCCCTTGAAAATTTAAATTAAAAAAATAAAAAGGTAAAAAACAAAAAAGCCAGAATTTTCACCTCCCTTAATTTTCATCCTCTTTGTACGGTGACTACTACAAAGAAGAAAAAGATTAAGGAAGATGAAAATTTGGATTTTTGTTTCCTATTTTTTCTTTAAAATTTAAAATTAGGCCTAACTCGTCATTTTGAAACAAATTGATGCAAAGTGCAACAAAAAATATAAGTTCAAGACACTTTTTTGCCATCATGAACTGTTAACTAACATATTTGTATCATATATATTCACGCTCTTTATTGAGCATTCCATTTAGTTTTCATGTACTGAATTCATATATTGGGTTAGGGTCGTCTTCAAAGTTTATTGGTTGAAGCAATTGAGGCCCACAGAGCCGTTGCGCGCAACAGCCCTTACGCGAAGAAGATATTCTCACAGAAGCTTCTGAGGAAGTGATGTGCAATGTACATTCCCTCCATGAGAAACCAGAGTTGTCCTACGAGATTATTACGGTTTTGGCATCTCAGGACGAAGATGAAGCGATTTTGTTTTTGTTTGCTCGAATGTTGTGTTTTGTTGTGTATCATTGTGTTGTCCCCTTGACCATTGTTGTGGATTTCATTGTCTTCTTCACTGAAACTTGCACTGCATGAGATCTTGTAGTGTATAGAATGGTAGGGGTGGTTCTTGTTGCTGTGTACAAATACAATGTTTTGGCTCTCTCTGCCTTAGTGATTTTGGCCTTGCACATGCTGTGCAAATTTCCATATATATTGTGTGTTTTGGATGAGTTAGCTAAATTTTGATAAATTCGAGCCTCTTTTTGTTCTTTAAGTTTAAATCGTAACGGTAAAACTGTCATTTTAGAACAAATTGAGAGGATATGCACCAAAATATTAGTTTAGAGTTACAATTCACAACAATTTGTGATATATATTGTGTTTTAATGTGTCGTGATAAAATGTGAATTGTTAACAAAAATTAGTATTCTGGAACAAATTGACAAAAAGTGTAACAAAATATAAATTTAGAATCATACCCTGTAATGGTTTTAAAGAAGGGCATAAACCTACAAAACGTCAATAAGACGTCATATTTTTATTTATTTACAATTATCCGTAATAAAAGTTAATGTGAAAAATTAAAATTAGTATTTGTATTTGTATTGTACAAACTCATTGAAAGAAGGGCACGAACCAAAGCTTGTTTGGCAAATTAGTCGATCACTTGATTAGGTAGAATAATATATATACAATATTTTAAACAAAACAATAAATGATTTTTTTGGTGTGAAAATAGATATTTCTTTTAAAATAATAGTATTAGATTGACTAAGCAATTCAATTTAGTGAAGAGAGATAAATAGTTCAGCCCAATAGGCTTATCTTTAGATTCAAGCCCAATCCAACAGAGCACACTATCCGGTCCATTATTAAGGCCCAAACAGCTCGCTAATCTGATCCGGAATAATCTAAGCCGACATCGGACTAGGCTTGTTCTGAATACCTTTCACGCCTTCAGAGCAACATTACAGAAACAGGTTCGTTTCTCTAGTCGGCGAAATCGAACCCGAAAATCTATCTTCTCTCTGTGTGTTCTTAGGTCTCGAGGATCTTCTCAGCTTCTGTAGCAATGGACCAGAAGCCACCGCGACCTAGCAACAAGCGACCTTTCAAGGATGACGACGACGATTTCTCCAACAAACCCCCTATGTATGTTCCTTTTCTGTAGTTCTGTTTTCTCGAATTTTTTTCCTCGTTTTCTCGTGTTTGGTAACTGAGAAAATGGAAATTAGTTTATGCTTTTCGTTTTCTATACTTTGTTTGAATATAGTAGGTATCTGATTGGTTGTGACCTAAGAATCTAAGCTCTGTAGAATATTCTCCCGGAAAATTCTAGATACTCAATTGAAATGCACTACTGTTACTGATTATTATAGGTATTTTGTTGATTTTGTGAGTGTATGAGGAACTTGGAAGTTCACCAGACAAGCAGAACCAATTTGATTGTGTTTCTCTACTTTCTGGTGATTTTTTTAGCCTTTGGAAATAGTAGGTTTGTAATCCAGGAAGGAGTTCATTATTTGTGCATGTTTAAGTAATTTGAAGCATATTTTGTGCGAAGATTTCAGATATTAAGATGCTGTTTTGTGAAGGACAGTGGTGACTAGTTTGTCTATGGTTGCATATTTTCAGGGCTAAGAGGGTTAGGTTTCCCAAGGGGAAGAAGGTGAAGCCAGGAGATGTACAAGTGAATGTGGCGCAAGCTGTGGGAGAAGAACCTGCTGAGGTGGCTGATCCTCGTGTTGCTGCGAAGGAGCGAGCACAGCGTCGGGTTCTAATGACAACTGAGCTCTTCAATGAGGACGGTGTTAATGACATCTCGGCTGCTGAAGTTGCTTATGAGGTATGGTTCTTCAATCCCTTCTCATTGCCCTGGACGTGTTGCTGCAACTACTTGTTATTTGGGATGTTTCTTTCCTGATTTGCAGGTATCTCTTATAGTTAGAATGAGTGCAACAAATGGATAGGGAATGATTGAAAATTCAATTTGCAGGAGAATGAGAATTTTGATCTAGATGGAGTTCAGATAGAACCATTTAACCTTGAGAAAGAGAGGGAAGAAGGTTACTTTGATGCTGAAGGAAATTATGTTGAATATGTGAATGAGAAAGAAATCAAGGTAGGCATTGTTCCCATTTTAAGGCATTGTTCCCATTTAAATCTTTTGGTAAGCTATTGACTACTGAGAAATCTTCCCTTATGTGTGTTGACTGTTTTGCAGGATGCATGGCTAGATAGTGTTGATATCGACCCAAAGTATACTGGAAAAATGCCTATGGTGACAGACAATGAAGATGATGAGCAAGACCTGTCAGGTGATGATATCGGGGCAATGAAGAGGCGCATCGCCAACCTTCTTCAGCCAGGAGAAACGGTAAGCATATTTTCTAGTTAAGATACCGTTTTCTGCATTCACACAATGCTTTTGACATTCTGTTATGGAAGTTCAGTATTTACTAAAACAACAAATGTTCTCTAAGACTAAGTCCTGCAAATACTCGTGTCGCTTTCTTCTGAAATAGAGTTGTATTTGTCTATTGAAAGCGATATAAAAAGTTGTGCGAGGCTTCAATTACAATGTAAAATGTTGACTAAGTGAAGATGGGTAGCTTTGGTAGGTGGAAGCAATAAATGCATAGTCTGGCTAGAATATAAGTTTTCATGTCTCTACATTGATAATATAGTGTGTTAGCTTATGTTTTTGTAGCAGTAAAATAACAGTTATGTTTGAACTGAGGCTAGTAAGTGGTTACCTTTTACTTACATTGTAGCTATACATGTGCATTGATAGAGCATACTTTTAGTAACTATTTGAAAATATAATTTCTTCTTTCATATCTGGCTGGAATTCTTTTATCAGTAAGAAACTTTTCATATCAGAATATTGATCTTTGAACTCTGTAACTCTTCAGATCACATCTTGATTGGACTCAGACTGAAGTTGACTTCACTTTTGCAGGTTCTAAAAGCTTTGCGTAGGCTGAAAGGAACAAGTAACAGGAAGGAGAAGATGTCACCTGAAACGAAACAAAAGTTTGATCAGCTAACTGAAGATTCCATGAAGCTGATGGAGAATGGTGAATACAGTGAGTGCATCTATTATCTTTTCTAGTGCCCTGAATTATGAAATATATTTTAGATTTTTTGTGACTGAACACCAAGTCAGCCTTCATATTTTACTTAATGACAATATGCTTTTTCCTCCCATACTTTCTGGGAGTAATAGTATAATGTTACTCATTGATTCATTGTTTCTGTACAGATGTTTATCATGAAGATCAGGAGGTTTTTGAGCGTGAGGCAGGTTTGTGCATGTTTTTCTAATCTTGTTCCTATCAGTTTTGAGCAATTTCAATAGTTAGTCGATCTTTTTGTATAACGCAAAATATGCAAACTGTAAATCCATGCTATATCAATCCATTACTAGTACTGGTCTATTATCATCATCTACCAAAGTGGGTTTTCCCTTTAAGGCAGATCTGAATATGGTTCATCCCCAACCTTCTATTCTCATCCAGTGCCTGTTCCCAGTACTCAAACATGTGATAGCCCATGATTTCAGTATCGTCTTATGGTATATTTGTTAATATTGCAACTGTTCTGTATGCAATATTATGTATATGTTTCTATTAATAGAGGATTGGTATCTCATTGCTAATGTTACTGGATTATGAGTCTTGCAGAAGGATATGAAAGGTTAGCTCGAGCAAAAGGAAAAGTGACATCCTTAACTTCAGATCTGGGAGATTCTGAATTTAATATCGGACAGGGGTCGTCTTCTGAGGTAGTTGGTCAAGGTGCACCACTTCCCGACAGTTCCACTGGTCCCACAAATCCAGATGTGTCTACTGCAGGAGATACAAACAATGATGCTGATGCATTTGATATATTCGCGGATGATGACGAACCCGCTACTGATAAATCATCTGATGGAAGTAATGCTGTAAATGCTGATGGTGAGAGTAAACCTGTTTCTGATTGCAGTTACTTCCCTTCTTTTTTGTAAGTTGGAAATTTACCATATGCTTAATTTCTTTTTTTGTAATTTCTTGATCTACAGCTGGAGCTTCTGGAAATGACTACGTCTATGATGAGTCTTCTGGGTATTACTCTTTTCTCTCAACTTTCTGAGTGTGGAATTGGAAAAAGAAAACATGCATTTGATAGTACTTTCGCAGTTCTCTCTGTGGTTTTACCAGTTTATTTGTTTTGCACTTGAAAATGACCATAGATAGGACTGTAGCTGCCTTTTGCTTTTATACATGTGATCGTTCATTGTCTATAGTCGTTTTTTTTACCTTGAAAGCATACATTCTGAAACATGCCTAAATCCTAATGCCTCAAGTGGATACTCTGATGCTTGTGTCGTTTTTAATAAGCTGTAAATGGCATCTTCCATGCTGTGAATTGCCTCTTCGTTATTTTATCAACACTTTTGGATTATATACATACAGAAAGTTGTGTAGTGCTTGGACACCACATAACGCGCATGGTGAATGAACACTCAGGAGAATCAGTGAAACTGTGGTCTCTTGCTTTTATATTCAGTTGATTTACTGTAGTTCACACTTTCTTGTGAAGTAACTGATGTTTGAGTTATCAAGTATTTTCTTATATTCAATTTATGAGCTCTGTTGTGTAATTCATTTTTTGTTGTTGTTGATATGTTGAGGTATTTAACAATAACATAATTCCATTCTTTCAGGTACTACTACAGCAGCAGCTCTGGTTATTATTACGACCCCTCCACTGCATTGTATTGCTCTGCAGCATCAGGCCAATGGTAGAATGATCTTTCTTCCTAATTTCTTTTTCCATTGCATTGCTTGCAAATAGTGGGTGTTAGGACAGCTTGTATTAAGGATTTAACCGTCAAAACCCTCCATTTATGCAATTGTTCACCATGATGGTTATCAGAATGCAAATATGGGAATTTTTTTTTTGATCGGGTGGAGGCAGTCTACATCAGTTAGCTATTACAGTTAGAGATGTGATTTATCATCAACAATTGATTTAGTCTGACTATAAGTGATTGCTTTAAACGTCTCCTTGATTCCATGCTTCAAGAAAATAAACTGTGTATGAAGTTTGTCTCCTACGAACTATGTGAGTGAAAATTTCTGGGGATTTATAATTGTTTTTCTGTATCATGTTTGTTACCATCTCTATGTTCATGTATCAAATTAAGTATGCCCGTGTTGGAAATCATAATTATTTTGTTGCTTCTTAATTTGCAGGTACTCTTTCAATGAGGTGACTGGAACATATGATGAAATCCCATCTACAGAGAGCGTGTAGCTTCGGGTTTTGCTTTTGAACTCTGTATAGACTACAAATTGTAACAGCAGATATTGGCAGACATGGCTGAAGTACAGTTCTTTAAGGCGGCGGCACATTCACTACTATTTCAGTTGGAAAACGAAATACTATGTGTAGTATTAGAACTGCCTTGTTTGGATCAAATCACACAGTAGCTACAACATCTTTGAAATTGAGAAGTTGTACTTCAGGAGATTGAGCATGGTCATGTGCTTGGATCTTTAAATTGATGGTAACGTTCAAGCCCTGATGTTATGTAGAAACCATCCATCAGAATCTATGTTTTGATAAGTACAAGTGAGTTCTTGAAGTCTTGTTGTAATGGTTGCTAGAATACAAGTTATCTATACAGCAATTCATTTTGTTTTGATTTAGCGCAAGTAAAAACGAGACTGCATTTTCAAATAGTAGGAGCCAAAGTGGCATGTTTAACTCAAGTTTGAAGAGCAGGATCTAAACTTATAGGAGTTGAAACTTGCTGCAAGCCTCCAATCAACACGCCGGTTCCCGATCACAACCATCAGATAGATGAATGCTTCGCAATATAGTATGATGGAACAACATAACATGAAGGACAATAAGCCAAAGGCAAAAAGCTTAACCAAATAGAATAGATACCCGAAACAGATAGAATAGGCTTCCACAAATATGATAACAGACCTACAAAGGGAGTTTTAACGTAGTTTCACAAATATGCGTACTAGAGTCAAATCATCCAATACAGTTTGTACTAACAAATACACAACTCAACAGGTATTCCCAAGTTCAGTGTGGATGTGCTTCTTCCCCTCAGTCCTGCAAAATTTCAAAGAGAGAATAACCGAGTTAAGTAAATACGTAACTACCTACTTTAATATGTGTGTGAAGAGAAACATTGATGAAATCTCCTCACATCAAGGTTTGGGTTTTGTGGTGGTGGGCTTCGGGAGCCAGCAGATGGGCCTAGTGGTGAAACACTCCATGCAGTTGGGGACGGTTCACGACGGCTCTTTCTATTTGGGCTTTCTTCCTCAGGAGTCCTGCGTGGCAATGGACTCTTGCGAGGACTGGAGCTGCGTCGAACAGGGGAGGCACTGCCATGTAAAATCATTAAGTACGACAAAGGACATACCAAAAGTAGCATTGAGTAATAATAACAAAAATATTGGTAACAACAAGAATGAATACAGACAACGAAGCAAAGACAATAATGGGATTTATAACCTGTCACGTTCATATCGTCTTCCACCTCGGCTTCTATAGTAATCAGGACTGGCACTGCGGCTCCTACTTCTATAGTCTCTGTCTCTACCGCGATACCTGTCACGTTCATGCCTATCCCAACTTCTACTGCGTCTTCTCCTCCTGTAGTCCATGTCTCTGTCATCATCTCGATACCTGAACAGTGTAAAACACAATGTTACAGGAGAATGACCTCAGAAAAAAAATATCAGATTGATCATACAGGTTTCCAAGGTAATCCCTTCAGCATGCATTAGATTAAAGAAACTCACTACAGAAACAAGGGTTCAACTCGTAAAGCTAGTTTCAGAATGAGGTGCAGAGACAAATTTCAGTACAACCCTCATCAATCTCATGAACCCAATCAAACATTCAAGGCATCACCGAGCTTGTGGACACAATCAAGTTTCCAAGGTGGTAAAAACTACAAGTGGCCCCCTCATAACATCTTCAGAAGCAGACTAATCAGTACATCAGAGAACTCAGAAAAATATGGGGATTTCAAATATTGAATGCTGAAGCAGTTGGGTACAAGAAAAGCAACAACTAAAGAACTCATGCTCATGCATTCTGTTCATTGGTAGAATAACAGTTTGGTTCAGCTGATATAAAAGAATTTGGTCCAGATGATACAAAGAGTTTAAGGCGTTAATAGAAGAGATTATGGTTTTCGGTAAGCATAAACATAGACATCAGTTCGCTACTTAAAATCACCAACAAGCTAGCCACTTAAGAGGCTTCACAAAACAGCACCAAACTCAATTCTACTAAAGGGCACCTAAGTTCCACTACAGGGCAAATTGCAGCCTGTAAGCTTCAAACTCAATTCTACTTTTATGTTTTCACTATTCATAAAAATGTCCATAATTAAATTACACCTGAGGAGATGAATATAAGGTAAAGATAAAGTGATGTATCCCTTGTGATGAACTACCTGATGATAAATACCCAAGACAGCTTGACACTAAGGTATCGATTTACAATCATACTACACGCATAAGTAGACACATAAAAAAACATATCACAAAAGGTTGAGCAAATTCTCCTTGTTACAAGCATCTATAGACAAAAACTTAGGACTTACCTCCTCCGAGGACTGCGGCTTCTTGACCGTCTAGATTTTGGAGGTGGTTCAACAATCCTTTCTCTGTGACTGACATGGAAAAAGAAAAATATATCGGCACACACAAAAAAACAATTCTTACCATCCACAACTTCCAAGTATGGCATAAACTATAGGTTCATTTATTTGCAGATCATTACAAGGACGTGGTTGCTAAACTTATTCTCGAGGGCCAATATAAACATTTCTGTGAAATGTATAAATTGATACAACTTTGAAATCCAAGCATTACAAGAACATAATTGATGCTTACATTCTTTCTGCATTTGGCCCATACTTAGCAAACTGAACTCTTATCTCTCGTCCATCCACAACTCTTCCTAATCACATACATTTATCAACCAATTAAAACCCAGAGAAAAAAAATCCTCATTCAAAAACAAGGTGAAGTAGAATATTGAAATAATACTTACCATCCAGTCTCTCCACTGCCTTCTCCGCCTCATCTGCATACTTGTATCGAGCAAAGCCAAACCCCTTAGACTCTCCAGTCCTAAACACCAGATACAGTTCCAAGTTAACAAAAAATATGTCAAAAATTGCACCCTTCAATATATTCATGGGAAGATAGAGCTCTATATTTCTAAGCTGAAACAAATTTAGCTGAAACACAAATTGAGACATACCCTTCAAAATTTATAAGCAAGCAGACCACACATTAAACTAAAAAATCGCAGACAATAATCAACAAAAAATTCAAAAAATAGCTGACCTTCGGTCCCTGGGGATGAATATATCCACCACCTTGCCGTACTTGTCAAATAGCGGGAACAAATCATCCGCCGAAGTTCCTGTAAAAATTTCCAGGAAACAAGCAGCACAATCAACCAAATCGAACCTTACATGCATGGATACATACATATATGAACACTTGAGAGAGAGCGAGAGCTTACGGAAGGCGAGATTGAGGATGAGAAGAGAATATGTGTCGCTGATATCCGGAGGCCCTGTCCTTCCGAAGTGAGACATTGTTGTGAAATGCTGTTTGCAGAAGGAGCGATTTGGTGGCTTTTGTGTGGCAGATTTAGGGTTTGTGATCGGCTGGAGCTTGAAGAAGCTTCTTGAAGAATCGAGAGGGCTTTTATGTATACAAGAGCTTGGAGATAGGCAGAGGTGGCGCATTATGGAAACCGCTATTTATACCAAGAAACAATAAACACAAAATTAAATAATCTAATTTCACATATTAGAAATTCACTAATCAGTAATGACTAAAATCAAATAATATTTTATTTCAAAAAAAAAACTAATATTATTTTGGTTTTTTTTTTTGAAACTATATTATTTTGCTTTTAATTCAGATAAAGAGTAGTTTAAATTGAAGTAGAGTAAGCCCCTAAATAAAAGTAGTAAAATCGAGTTTAGAAATCTCAAGTTCAAAATCAATTCTCATCGTTACGCTTACATAAGAAATAAAAAAAAATCTCATCATTATGCTTGAGTTTAATTTTAATTTGAATAAATATAAATTCAAGTTTATTTTGGAAAAAAATAGTTATTCTTCGTATTTAATTCGTTTGGATTTATTTAGTTTCTATTTTATTTTTCAATAAAAATAAAGTTACAAATATAAATTTCATAAAAGAAATTTTAACTATCATATATATTAAAAATAATATATGCAAAAAAAAATTATATAAGAAATAAAACCACTATAAATATCAAATAAACAAACAAACTTATGAGTCTATTATGTTTTAAAAGTTAAACTCATACTCACTTTTCTCTCTCCCCGAAAAGCGTAGCTACAGGAAACCTTACAGATCTCAGGGTCGTCGTCGATGGAAGAGAACCGTCAGTCTCTCTCTCCCTCATCCCCTTAGTCCTCCCTCTCTTCCCTTGTGTTCCCGTTGGCGTTAGAGGCAAGACTAGGCTCGGCAAGAACTCCGGTGGATCGGCTTGCGCAGTTTGCATCACTTTCGATCAGTTCGGCAAGGAGCCATCTCACCAACCGACAGAGGACTTGATGTTGTAACCTCCGGCTTCCTCTAGCCGTCGTCATTGTTTCCCTGGTAGCTCCCAGTTCAGATCGGAGTTGGACAGCGCCGTTCGGATCCAGACAACCCTGGTCTGAGCAAGCCCGTCACAGGCCGGCGATGGCGGGCCCGGGGAGGCTAGATACGGT
>JAYMSW010002276.1:0-14203 GCA_036897725.1 Erodium texanum | reverse complement strand
ATCAATGCTAAGGACCTGGGAAGATGCGCCATTGAAGGTTTTAGGTATGTCAGAGTCATATATTTACATTGATAATCCTACACTTTCATCCTCTAATGAAAGGTTTAAAAAATGCCTCAGGTTTTCCAATTCACTATCGTAATTAACGCAATGGATAAATCGATCAGAAGAACGAGAACAACCCATCTTGATAATTCCAAGGGCTCCCAGCATAAAAACTAAAGTTCATATATCATATCCACTAGGAATCCATCTGACCAAAACTTCAAAGTTACATCCTATGTACGGATTGTTGTTGAGGAGAAGGACAAGAAGAAGAAAAAAAAAGGACAAAAATTATAAATACAATTTAACATTAATATTTTTTCTTTAATATTGCATATATTATTCTATAAATTTTAACTTCGTACGTAAAGGTATTGATTTTTACCTTAGTGGATACTAATGCTTGCCATCGGCAAAGCGCGATTTAGTTCTCTAGTTAATCTATATCTCTATATCAAGGAAAATTTTGGCTGGCTTACGTAGCTTCTTCAATGCTCTCCTTTCTCTTTTTCAATTTTTCCTATTTTTTTGGAATTTTTCTTATTCAATATTTACATATAGGAGAAGGTATCTTACGTTGTAGCAATTAAGTTACAAATGAGTTATATCTCTTAACATTTTAATTAATGTACCTCATCATTTTAATTTCACCTTTTCATCTTCACCAAATTTAGTATTTAATAACCGAGAATGTACATCATCAATTGATCAAATATTGTGCCCTCTTCTATTTCTCGAAGCTTTCTGGTCATTCTAACAAAGCGGTGGAAGAGGTACCGAATTCATTTTTTTTCCACGAATGGTTTTTCAATTATGGGAAGTAATATCTTCGTTATCTTTGCATATGGATGATTACCAGTGTTATGGTGACATTCATCAAGTACCAGCGCATACCCTTTCTAACCTCTTTTCCTGAAGGAAGATCACTGCAAAGCCAAAGTGGTGAAGGGCGTGGTGTCACTATTGTGGTATCATTTAGTTGTAGAGCTTTATTGATTTCTTAACCTTTTTTTTTTGTGTTTTCTTATGTTTAATCTCTACATTTCTGTTTATGATGGTATTTTTGCCTTGTGCTTTGTGTTGTTATTTCCATTGGTATGATTCTTTTTGGAGATGTTTTCTTTTTTTTCATTTCCAAAATCTTGTATTATGAGTTCTCCGCTTTTGCCTAGCTTTATTGCAATTTTACACTAGATTAGAAGGTCGAGCGCTTCCACTCAATGGGTTGTATTTACATCTTTATTTTGCTTATATTTTTCCAATTTCTCTAGGTTCCCAAAGGACATTTTGGATAGGGGGAGACAATGAGTATGATATTAATGATTCAAAAAATATTGGAGCTATTCCTCGAGTCTTGTTGAAGGAAAAATATTTTTACGGGGATTATCTTTTCCTCATTCAAATTACACTATTAACGATAATTATTGTTTTTTCTTCTTTTAGATGTTCCTATTTTGTCATGGCAATGCAAATTCATGCTAGTTTTTTTTATGAATAATATGTACGATTAATAAAGTTGTGAAAGATTTTTATTTTCATTTGCCTTGATATAATATGTTAATATTTCTCAATGGCAGCGGAACTATTTTTTGTTTCCATTATTTTACCGCTCCCCAATGGAATTTTCTGTATCATGATCAATACCTAAAAGAAAACAAATGAAAACTTCATTAATAAAGTAAATGTAGACACAAAAATTTGGCCTCTACGGTTCAAAGAACATATCCATATGGAAACAATGAGCAACACTAAATGATAGACAACTAATCATGTTTTTTTTCTTATCTACATAAGGGATCGATCTATGAGCAATACCTAATACCTAAAAGAAAACAAATGAAAACATCATTAATAAAGTAAATGTAGAAACCAGATTTGGCCTCTACGGTTCAAAAAACCTATCCATATGGAGACAATGAGCAACACTAAATGATAGAAAACTAGTCTTTTTTTTCTTATCTACATAAGGGATCGATTTATGAGGAAAATAAATATATTTCTATTCTATTTTTAAGTGGTTTTTATTTTGGATCTATTTTTAAATAGTTTACACAGATTTTTTTTTTTTGCAACTAATCATCATGGTTGTACACTGTGATAGACAACTAATTATCATAACATCTTGACATGTGCCTAAACCGTGAAAGTTACACAAAAAGCTAATTCATAAAATCATTTTCAATGTCTTTTTTTGAAATTATAATTAGTTGACAAATTTAACTTGATATGTCAAGACATAAAATATATCCATGACAATCAAGTTCAAAATTCCTTGTAGAAACGATGCTTTACATATAATATAAATATGAGAAGTAAAAAGAGATTATAAAGGAGTTAATGCAAAGAGTCATTGAAGTAAAATATATACAAAGAGTGATAAGAGAATATAATTTATGTTCATGCAATGCAATGATAAATATGAGAAACAAAAAAGAGATTATAAGGATGTTGATTCAAATAATGATTGAAGATACAATCCACGCAACAAATGATTGACAATATAATTTATGTGCATGCGAGGAAGAAAGTGAGAAGAATAATTGTTATTTGTTGTGGTCATTACTCATGAGTAAAGATTTGCATCATTCATAACAATCAAAAAAGATAGTACGTTTTAAATACGATGCAGTATAGACATAATTAATATTATTATATATAGACATAATTAAAAATTGTATGTACATGAAATCAGAATTTAATAAGTGTGAATCAATTTTTATGTTTATAATTTACCTTATGTTATGAATTTATGAATCATTGATATTAAGTTATTAACTATCGGACAAAAGGCGTACATTTTTCGTAGCACATAAATGGAGAGAAAACCTACTAAAGCAAACTTTTGGATGCCATTTGTTGACATATTAAGTTTCAAATTCTTACACTTCTTTATTACCGTTGGTCCAATGAATTGTTCCACGTTTAACACTAGGTTTTGAGAAACCCTGGACTACAGAATTTGAAATAAGCTATAAATAGAAGCAAATTGCAAGGTTAGAAGTAATTCATTGCACAACAAAGCCTCAGTTGCTTAGTAAAAAAATGAAGGCTTTTTTGGTTTTCTTGACTCTCCTGTCTCTTTTGGTAAGCTTCTTCTTTTTTTTTTTTTTTTTTTTTTTTTTACAGTACAGATTTGTTTCTCTATTATCTTTTTATTGTCAGTTTTGCTTCCAATATTAATTAGGGTTAATTCCAAAAATACACGGTGTATTATCATTACCTTCTACAAAACTAATTATGTGCACATTTTTTGTTTACTTTGAGCAGCATTCTATGTCTGTAGATGCGAGGGAAGACAGATTTCTCGCTGCTGAGGAAACAAAACGCGACACATCTTTAAATGCAATTACAAACGATCGTTTTGTGAGCGATTTCGAACCAAGGCCAAGTGCCACAAAGTACAACAATGATGTTGCTTTGATCGACGAGAAATCGTTTGTGAGAGACTTTAAACCAAGGCCGAGTGCAACAAGATACAACAATGATATCGTCTCAACAACTGAGCAATCGTTTTCCAGTGACTTTGAACCAAGGCCTAGTGCTACGAGATACAACAATGGAGTCGTTTTAGTAAATGAGAAATCATTTATGAGAGACTTTGAACCAAGACCGAGTGCAACAAGCTACAACAACGACGTAGTTCAAGTAGTGGAGAAGGAAACGTTTGTGAAAGACTTTGAGCCAAGGCCGAGTGCTACCAGTTACAACAACGATGCTGCTCTAGTAAAGGAAGAATCGTTCGTGAGAGACTTTGAACCAAGGCCTAGTACGACAAGCTACAACAATGATATGGTTCAAGTAGAGACGAAAACGTTTCTTCGAGACTTTGAGCCAAGGCCGAGTGCTACAAGTTACAACAACGATGTTGCTCTAGTGAAGGAAAAATCATTTGTGAGAGACTTTGAATCGAGGCCGAGTGCTACAAGTTACAACAATGTTGTTCCCCAAGTGAAAGAGAAGTTCGCAAGGGACTTTGAACCAAGGCCAAGTGCTACAAGCTACAACAACGATGACGTGCAAGTAAAGGAAAAATCGTTCTCAAAAGACTTGGAAACAAAGCCTAGTGCTACAAACTACAACAACAAGATCGTTCAAAAGGAGGGAAAATGTTTGTGATAGACCTTGGTCCAAAATTAGTTATGTAAGCTACAAAAATATGGTCAATTCTAATGTGCACCTGTCTACTACAATTAGAGGCCATCTAAATAAAACCATGTAACTAAATGGTTCGTATTATTTATATGATTAATGGTTTGAACCCATGCTTGTGTGATGTCACTTTTATAAAGATCGTGTATTAGTAAGTTAATTTTTATCTTTCTTTAACATAGTTAAATTTAGGTAAATTCATACTGTGTTCTGGTATTGCAAGCTACATCAACAATGTTTTTAGTAAAAGAGAAACAAACCGTGAGAGATTTTGAACGAAAATCGAGTATAAATACTGAAAATGTCCAGATCAACATAATTCACATCGCTTGACTTAAAAATGGAAGAGCAAGGACATTGAGCCGCGATGATGCCTTCAACACGTCGGACGTGGTGGAACCTCGATGCGCACAAGCGTCTTCGCCAGCAGAAAACCAAGGTCATTGTATCGCGGCTCCTCGCCGACGCCAGAAGTTTTTTTAAATATTTCTTTATTTATCAGAAAAACAAAAATACACGAAAACAAAAAAAAACAACACATTAAAACGAAAAACAATCAAACAAATACACGACAAAAAACATACAATTAGACGGGAAATAAAAACAAATACACATCACAGGCTCCGTTGGCGGTGTACCCATTTTGGTTCGCCCGAATGAGCATCCACCAGAACTTTTTCGTGAAGTGTCTTATATAGCGGGTTTGGTATTCGACATCCGCTAGCTCTTTAAGCTATGATGGAGTGACCATCTCGGGGTCCAAGTTCGCCCTTGTGTGATTCCAGATCACATCACACTACCTCACCTGGACGTTCCACCGATTCCAATAGTCCTTACTCTGGCGCTTGGTCCTGAATGGCCCAACCCAGTTT
The DNA here is from genome assembly GCA_036897725.1 of Erodium texanum. Taxonomy (NCBI): domain Eukaryota; kingdom Viridiplantae; phylum Streptophyta; class Magnoliopsida; order Geraniales; family Geraniaceae; genus Erodium; species Erodium texanum. The sequence goes on along the minus strand of JAYMSW010002276.1, from coordinate 9,137 downwards.
GGTGGTATATCCTCCGTGAAATGCAGGTACACTTGGCCCTAGTAGTTCTGGTCGTCTAGGGTGAATGTTGTAACCACGCCAACATCAGGCGGGTCTCCTCTTCAGTAGTCCATGAGCACCCTACATTTTCCACATAGGTTGGAAGAAAGGTTGAAAGGTCGGGGATGAGCAGAGAGGCTGGGGAGACTTTAGGGTTTTAGAAGTGGAGATGGTATGAAAAGGGTCGGGATGAGAGGGTTTATATAAGGTCGATGATGAACAGTTGAAGAAAATAATAATAATAATTTAAAAAATTGATCAGTCATTGATACGTCACGAGGCGGCACGTTAGCGGGGAATCGGATTCTCTGCAGCAATGGATCAACTCCATGCAGAGAGCCGATGCTGCGTTAACGTCGACGCAAGACTTTTTTCACTCGATGTCAGTGTCGACGCCACCTAGTTCAGTTATTAAACTTTATGAGAATATAAAAACTTTCTTTTGACTCCTTTGAGTCTGACACTATTTTTCTTTTTTTTGAGAAACGAAGAGAATACTTTATTAGGAGGGAACATCCAGATACAATAAAATCTCACTCTGGTGGGAGTGAGGTCTTTGATCATGACCGGTCACGCCAAACTAGTGATTCTCTAGCAAACCATTAGGATTGCAATAAAAAAAAAAAAAAAAAAAAAAACCTTCGCAGAGGCCAAAGATTCAATAAGTGTCTCACAGTCATGAACAATGGCACCAATAGGGCTAAAACCATCTCTAAGTTGAATAAAATCTAAGAGCTACAGTCTGGAAATCTATCTCAATTTTCACATGAGACCAACCATTCGATAAGAACCAAGAGAGGGCTCGCGCAGCCATAAGGTTCTACTACTTCTGGCGATAGAAAAGAGGAGTGCAAAGTAGATCAAGCAATGAGTACTACACCTATCCATGACCTAGCAATCATGCCCGATTGCATCTCATCCCAAAAACACCTATCTCCATTAAAGGCAAAAGTGGTCCTTGACCATACCGATATCGCTATAGGGCAAGCAAACAAAGTGTGCTCCACATACTCACCATCATGGTGACAGATTGGGCAAATGTCATCCACGTTAATTCGTTTACGTCTTAAGTTCTCCATGGTTGGAAGCGAACTTCAAGTCACTTGCCTAAGTAAACTTTTAATAGTAGGTGAGACATGCATTCTCCATAACCTTCTCCAACCAAAGTCGATCTGATTCACATCCCATCTCCCTGCCCTGGCCTGTAACCAGTTATAGGCACTCTTTACAGAGTATTCTCTTGACTTATCTAAAGACCAATACTAGACATCTCTTTCTGCAAAACAGTTGAGATGAATCTGCAAAATAAGAGCCTATCTCGTGATAAGAAAAGAGCTACCTTCTATGTATCTCAACACCACCTCTCTTCTAAGAATAGATCGCACACCACCCGAGCATCATAAGCGGTCAGAGCAGACTCAATGAAAGGATCGTCTCCTGGAGGCTGGAAGCCACGAGAAGGCCATAATAGGATGTCTTGTCATGATCCTATGAGATGCTATAATAATTCGTCAGACGAAGCTGGGGTTACCTCTTGGCGAAGTTTTTAAGAAAGAGGTGCGAAGGAAATAATGAGCCTGATGCACTCGACTTGCCAAACTATCAAGTCTCATGAGTAGCTGTCATCCCTACTTACCGAACAATGCCACATTAAAGTCATGCAGATGTCGGAATCTCATTCCACCTGCATCTTTATGATCACACAACTTGGACCAAGCTCTCCAAATAATACCCTTAAATCACCGTGCTCATGTTTCCAAGCAAAAGCGGGTCATTGCCACTTCAATATCATGAATAAGACCCAAAGGGAGAAGAAAGACACTCATAGCATATATGAATAGTGTCTGGATTACCGTTTTCAACAACACTTCTTTCTCGGCTATGGATAAAAAGATTCCATCACAACTACTCACTCTCCTCAGAAATCTTAGCCCATCTGAACGGCTACGTCCTAACATACTCAGGAGCCCCAGATATAAAGAGTTTTGGCTTGTCTCCCGCATTCCCCAGACCTAATAGATATGAGCACGCCCAAGAGGGGGAAGTTAGTACTAAAGAAGACTAAGGACTTCTCATAATTCACCACCTATGTAGAGGTAACACTAAATCTTTGCACGATCCGTAGAATAGTACATGCTTCCTCCTTAGTAGCACGACTATAGATGAAACTATCGCCAGTAAAGAATAAGTGAGAGATCGAGAGAGCCTGTTGATTTGCACAACACCCCTGATCAAACCCTGCCCATCTGCCTTCGATATCATGTGTGATAAAGCCTCTGTACAAAGTAGAAAGAGGTATGGCGATAAAAGATCTCCCTGGCATAGTCCTCGTTGGGGAAAAATAGATCAAAAACTCCGTCCTCAACAACAAATAAAGTAAGAGACACTCCGCAGTCCGACTATGACCCAATGAATCCATTTCCCATGAAAACCCAACTTCGCCATAATAATCTCCAAGAATCTTCATTCCGCTCTATCTATCATAAGCTTTGCTCAGATTAAGCTTCAAGGCCATAGATCCTGAGGAGCCCTAAGTCTTTTTCTGCAAACGATGTAGTATCTCAAAAGATATAATAACATTATTAAATATCAATCGGCATAAGATAAAGGCATTTTAGAACTCCGAGATAAGATCGCCGAATAAAGGTTTCAACTTGTTAGCCAAAGCTTTGAAAATAATCTTAAATATGATATTGCGGAGCAAAATAAGTCTCAAATCAGGCATACAGATAGGTTCTTCTTTCGAATAAAAACAAGGAGATTGACATTATTCGTTTAATTATTGGTACACTATAATTATATGCAAAATTTACTTTTAAATTTTTGTATTTTAAACATGCTACTCAAAGTATTATACATTTATTAAAGGTTGATTTAAAGTATCTACTTATATTAGTTGTGGTAGGATCATAACTAGCCGTCGATTTAAGTCACGAGTTGGAACTTAATTATGCTTGGTTTGTGCCAACTAGCCTCGTTTATGTCGTGTGTCAATTTCTTTTATTTTCTTGATAATAAATATAAATGATAGTGGAATACCGTAGCAGCTATTAAGGTGGATTATATAATTAGAGTAGTGTAATTAGGCAATGACAGAAAGTAGTACGTTTTGAAAGCAAATCACGTGTGATTTGTACCTTACACATGCCTTCCTACAAATTTAATTGATTTGCGAGGTCCAAGAGCAGTGTTAACGCGTTACTGGTGTTAGCATTATCACGTTAGTGTGAGTGCAATTGTATAGTAGGATAGTACCAATGTTAGACTAAAACAAGAGTAACGTTACACTGGTATTAATAATTTCAAAATAAAATTTTATCAAAAAAAGTTACATTTTCGAAAAAAATGGGAAAAAAAGAAGAAGAAACTGACCGTTTAACACTCACCGGGAGTCGATGTGTGGCCTCTATCGCCTTGTTTGGTTCGCATGCCGTGACATAGCAAAGACTCCGTTGTTGGCTCGACAGTAGAGCCAGCCGTTACTAACACAAATCTAGCAGTGTCACTATCTCTATAACGCCGGCGCTAACATTGACCTAACACCGGTCGTTAGCCTTGACCTAAAATTGTGTTCTATTCTCTGATCCACGAATTACATTGCTTGCATGTTTCATCAATCACACCACCAACAGTTTTGGGTCATTAAACCTAGGAACATCTCATAAAATTAATAGTTATGTTCTTTATGACAGACAAATTTTGATGTTTGTATCAAAAATATTTCAATCATAACAATGTCTGGAGCTGTGTAAACAGAACTTCCTATTCTTGGAAAGAGGAGGATGTTACGAGTCTCTAAGACCCTTCTCATATGCAAAGCATAACACTTCAAAAGATAATTCAAGAATTACCTTTTTTTGATTAAAGCGTCAAACACGAATCAAATCGCGTATGTCCAACACTTGAACATTTAATTGTTTTCTCATATCAAACGAGTGTTAAAAGAGCATGTGGCTTGAATCGTACCAAAAGAAACGCAAAGATGTACCTTGAGTTTAAATCAAATCTTACACTCAGAATATCAAAACATGTATTGGTTACTTGGGTTTTAATCTAATATTTAATTTCACTTGTGGATGCTTGCTGCCTAGTGCCTTATACTCCTGGGGTACACGAATCCGGAAGTAGAGGCTTGGACTTTGAGAAAGAAATAGATTCGAACTGTTATTGGATTTGATTGCCAGAAAGTAATTTTAGCATAATTGAGATTATCATTGACCATAAAAAATTGATAGTTAAAATAGTCTCTGTCTCTTTTATCCGCCGTTCAACAAATAGGGCAACCTATCGATTAGTTAAAATTGTCTATTCTTATGCTAATTGGAATAAGAATGCTCATGTCATTATGGAAAGAGTGCAATAAAACTACCTGCTTCAAAAAAAGTGTGTAACTAACAGAACTATATGGACAGAAAATATAGACCAAATCAGATGTTCTGGTTGACCTAACAACTCGCTTGTTGCTCCTTTCTAGCGAGTCTGTTCCTTTCAATACTGGGATTACAATAGTCTCTAAGCATGAATTTTCTTCAACACTTCCTCATATATAGTTTGAATATTGGCCGTAACATAGCAGGATAGAGACATGCCCAAAACAACAAGGTTTAGATCAGATGCCATATATATATATGGTATATGTGAATCACCATTGTTTCGTCTGATAATGTATTGTTATCCACGAAAAATAACAAATAAATAAGTTGATGCATTCTTTTTTTTTTTTTTTTTTTTCTGCAATGCACATTGATTTTCTTCATTGAATATATAAAATGACCAAAACACATGAAATTAAAGCATCATGCAGCTGTACACATATGTCTCTCCCACTGAGTGAATTTGATTTATGGGTCATGGCTCGTAAAAACATTCTTCTTCACCTATTACATAATTAACACCTTGGTAATTGCCTAACTAACAAAATAGTGACTTGGTTAAATTCAGTGATGATTATGTCTACTACCCAAAACGACACAATCAATTCTTCATTTTTAACTCACCCTGTTGGGTCGCGTTGGTTAGTTCAACCATACTCTAAAGTGAATTTAATTTACTTGGTTGACTTCATTTTAACCACAAGTTCACAATAGAGTCAAACTCAAAAGTGTAAAATCTCAATAGAAAGGGTAAGAGTTTTTTATTTTCATGGTAGCGAAAAAAAATTCATATTAACTTGTCTTTGATTTATTATCAGTGTCACCAATTTATTTTCGAAGTATAACTTTTTGATGTATAAATGCATAAAATATTTGTTTAAAAAAAAATAGATATGCAACCGAAACCTACAAGACTAACAAATAATTTTTTTCATGACATCAGTAAACTAAAGAACATGAGAGACTGGACATTAGCTTTTAAATCTATATCAGATAAAATTACAAATAAAAATAAACGTTAAGAGACTAATTGAACCCTACATACGTACATATGTAATTCTAGGTTGGGATCATAGTGAACTTTCAATACTAAAATGAGATCAGTACTCCAACATGGGATCATAGTAAACTTTCAATGTCACCATATATATTTTTTTAGGGTTAATTACGTCTAATTATTCTTAAATTGACGGTTTTTTCACCGCACACATCTGATTAATCACTACCACGTTTCCGTTACCGTTGACATAAAATGACTAAATTCCCCCCCGAAACCTTTCAAATTTTCAAAAGGTGCCATTAAATCTTCTGGTTTGTGTTTTTTCTTTTCTTATATATACAAAATCATCAATAGTGAAATTATCAATATGTTGTTATTTAAAATTCTTGACTCATTTTCTCACTTGGTCAACCCGCAGCCGAAGAACCTAATATACCAAACAAAAAAATCTTCAGATTCATAGTGAAATTCGAACAACCCATTCAAGCTCACATTCAGGGCTAATCCCCAACAACCCAATATACACTAAATCAGTTTCAATTCAACCCCACATGCCCAAATCGAAAATCAAAGCTGAAACCATCAATTTGTTTAATTACTTTTAGAATAAGAACAAAATCAAAATCAATTCTTTGTTTCTCAAATACATTAGTGTAAATCCATCAATGACGAGAGAATTAACAGCAAGATGAAGAAGAAGGAGAAATAATATATACTTCGTGAAGCCAAAAAGGCCGGCATCAATTGCTCCGACCTCTATAAGAAGTCAAAATGTCCTATTAGCTCCTCATCGGCGTCATCTATGGCCAGATTCGTCAACTCAAAAGCAAAATCCTCATCCACTCAAAAGCAACCCAACCTCCTCAGATTTGCCAACCCGGAGCCCAGTTCCTCTTTCGTCGACCTCTCCTCACGTGACCGGCTTCTCTGACCTTGACCATATCAGATTTGCTCGCATTTTCGATCTAGGGTTTCAGGTTGCTGGGTTGATTTGTTTAAAAAGGGTATGTGGGAGAGAAAGGATCTACATCTCCAAACCCTTTCTTTCCATTTTCATTTAATTTGTTTTAATAAAAGATGGAATGGTATTGAGCTAAGGGTACTTTTGTCATTAAATAATTTTATCAGACATGTGTCATTCACATGTCTAATTTTTTGTTAAGTTTTGGATAGAAAATATAACAGTGAAAAATTTAGAAACTTAGATAGGTCGTACAGCTAAAAAATAATTTAGGTGTAGTCATATGAAAAAAACGTCAACTTAAGAATAATCAGGCGTAATTAACCCTATTTTTTATTTTAATATTTTACTAAAATAAATTATATAAAAATTTGGAGAACTCAAAAACAGCAGGAATTAGAATGACTAGAATCAGAAGTGCACGAAACAGAGTATTCCAAAAAGGAAATGAATTAAATGAAAGTTGGAACCAACAGGATTTGAATTGGTTCGAAATGGACGAGGTCCCCCCACAAAGGTTACCTGCTTCATAAGTTGGGATAAAAGGTTACTCCCATAAGAATTTTAAACCCTACTCCGGTCCCCACAAAGCTTAAGTACCAAGAATACCCCTGAAATTAGTATTAATAAATCAATATAATTATAGCGGATTACTTTTAAGCTGATACATTTTTTACATACCGTATCAATTTTATTTTCAACCGTACGAATATCCTATACATTTAAAAAGAAAAATTTAGAATCTCGTATCGAAAATACATAAATCTATTAAATTTAAACTTATGTTTTATGACAGTAATCTATTTTGATTGTGCACCCATTTTGTGGGAGTAACAGCGGATAAGTTGACTTGTGTATTCACCAAACTTAGGGTATGATTCCATTTCCATTTTTGCGGTCTGACTATTTGAAACCACTTGGATGGCTCACCCCTTTTCTTCTTCTTTAAAGCCAAATCAAATCTCTTTCCAATTTGAAATTCCAAGTGGGGTTTTGGTCCGAAGCCATTGTTGTGGATATGGCCCCACTTTCACATTTTCTGGATATTACTTTTGTCAACTACAGGCTTTTGAATTTGGTTATTGCACTTCTGCTCTTCATTTTTGCCATTCAAGTATTAGCTATACTGGCAACAAAAAAGCTTCCCAAGAAGATGAAGATGGCTTGCTAATGTTATGTGAGAGTGAGACAATAATGGTTCATTTTGGAAAAACGGATACTTAACTTTTTTTATATAACAAAATTACAGACACAACTTGTTGTGGATACCAACCAAAGTATATATGGTTTGACTGTGAAGTGAGAGAGTTGGACTGCAACATCAACGTCAACGACGTTGACCTTCTGTGATATTCTCAATGCCACTTTTTATGCTAATAAAAAATTTATATCTCACTTACTGTTTGTGATATGTGTGAGGCATAGATGGATTCACGGGCTAAACAGCTAATTTGACATTAATTAATTCTTAACATAGACAGTTAAATTAAACCTGACTGACACGCTTACAGAGTCAAAAGATTACAAAATTAAAATCGTTAAAGCTGTCTAACAGACGTTAGGAATTGGTTTAACGGCGGGTTCCTTGCACGGACTAAGGGGAAGACTTGACCTGCCGGAAGCAACGAGACGTTGCACGAAGCCGTCGATTCTCTGTCCGTTAGTTTCCGTCCGTAACCGCTTCCCGCCAAACGGTAACGACTCTACTCCTTTCTCCTTCAACACTTCCTCCTCCATTTTCGGCCCCATCGTCGCATCAGAGCTCCCCAAACCGAAGGCCTGCAAGTGACACGAAACATCATCATTTCTGCTTGTTTCCCGAGAAAATAGAAACGTAATTAGTAATTAATTAAGTTACGTTAATCAAGGTCGGTGGTTTTGATTACGAGGTCTTATTGGAGACTGCTTTTACTTTCTTAACTCGGAAAATGGTAGGATTTGGAACTTATTAAAGAAATAATAACCGTACCTGAATTCTGACGTAATCGGCACGATTCCAGCAAAAGGAGTTGCCTAACATCTGGTCTATGGTCTCCGAGACACCGTCAAGCACGATGTCCACAACCGCCGACGTCGAGCACTCGCCGTTTTGACGGAGCTTCCTCGCCGGAGAGGCTCCGTTGCCCAGGGAGAGAACCAGGATGTCCTCCACGCTACTCACAGACGGGAAGTCGCGCTTGTTGTGCAGCACGTGAGTCCCCGCCGCCGCCGTGGGGTTGTTCATCACGAGACCGCCGTCCACGGCGGAGCAAGAGGTTTTTCCGTCGACGGACGTGAGGTCAAATTTCTTGAAGAGGCCCGGCGTGGCTGACGTGGCGCGGCAGACTTTCCAGAGCTCGAAGTCGAAGCTCGGGGACTCGGAAGCGTCGTCTCGGGAGAAGAGGAACGGAGCCGAGCTCTTGAGGTCGAAGCAGGGCACGAGCAGGGGCTTGCACATGTCTCTCAAAGTCAGGACCTGACCGTCCTCTCTCCTGAAAATGTCTTTCAACGTCCTGTCCATGCTGCTGCCGGAGAACAGCCTTCTCCGGCGAAAAAAGCCGGCGAACCTGACCTTAAATAGCTCCGAGTTCTTCCCCGCAACTGCATTCACAGCATCCCGGGCGGAGAACAGGGGATGTCCAGAAGCACCGTCGGCGCAGATCATGGCGGCGAGGATGGCGCCGATGCCGGTCCCGGTGATAAGATCGAAGAAATCGGCTCCACGAGCCTGAGGATCGCCGGTCTTGTGGCGGATCTGGTCCTCGAGGTGAACAAGGGAGGCACC
>JAYMSW010002275.1:0-14206 GCA_036897725.1 Erodium texanum | reverse complement strand
CGGTGTCGGCGCCATCTCCTTAGCATGCTCTCGGTGCCGACCGATGTCCTTGCTCTTACACACCAAAACCTATAAAAAAATTGTCGTAGTAATTTTTTTTAACTACATATCTATAGCCGATCTTAGGTTTTGGTGTAATTTTGAGGGCGAATAAAAACAAAACATATGACAAGTGAAAACAATCGTTGCAACAGTTTTCTTTTCTCACGAACAATTCTTTTAGTTTTTATTTTATTTAATAAATCGCCTATAAATAAAATCTTACCCCTCTACACTTCACACACTAACATTTCTTCATCTTCCTCTCAACTCTCTTGAATTTTCTTCATCTTCCTTTACATTTTGTTGTTGTGGATCTCAATCAATTTTTTCACCCATCCACGACAAAAATTTTCGGCGATCAAAATCAATCCACCAAATCAATCATACTCATGCATAGCTCTCAAGCATCTTTAATGCTCCGCCTTTAACAATATCCTCCTAATGCCTACCAATGTTTTCAACCCCAACAATTGTTCTAACCACTTACACTCGACTTCAATTACCAACAATTTATCGCCCTCAAGTATCAACCGATTTTTGAAAAATGAGAAGTCTAGGTGAGTCACAATTATCCCAATCTGATAGGAGCCACTCTACGGAAAGAAGAATTCATAACAAAGACATTGAAACTCCACCTCTGGTCGAGGAGTCTACACCCTCCGAGCCACCGAGAAGGGAGGGTGCATGTCATGGAAGATCGAGGTCAAAAAAGTGTGATTGGATGCTTAGGTTCATAATTCGCTTGATCCGGTTCGTGGCAATGTGCATACGAGATAAGCATATTGGATGATGTGGCCAAATAATACAACTTGAGATGTGTTGATGGTCCTGCATTGATATTCAAGTAGTATAAGGATCATTGGCAGAAGACGAACAAGAAGGTCACATATTTTAATGGGATGTATAAGAAAGTCAAGGTGGAACAGCAAAGCGGGAGATTGGATGATCAAATTACCTAAGAGGCTGAGATTCAATATGAAAAGAAGTATGGACATCCATTCAGCCTTAAGCATTGGTCCAATGTATTGAGGACGCTACCAAAACGGAGGAACAAAAAGTCTTCGTCCACGTCAAACAAGAGAACTAGGTTGGACGAATCAGGGTACACATCAATGTCCACAAAGAAAGAAGGCAATGAAGACAAGAAAGGACAAAAGCAAGATGAAGATGTCATCCGAAGTAGCCAAGCTCAATGAAATGATCGAGAAGCAAACCTTACAAGTTCAAAAAAGTCTCGCGCAATATGGTTGAGATTGAGAATTTGAGAACCGCGAACAATTTGAAGGTTCATAAGGGAAAAGCTTAAGCCATGATGATAGTCGAGGACATAAAGGATGCGCATGAATGATTCAAGTTGTAGGCTGAGCTCACGCCGAAGTATACGCACAAGATTGCTTAATAGATGAGTCGACTTTGAGCGAACGCGAGTTGGCTAAACATAAAAAGTCACTTTCCCTCTACGAGCATATTATATTCCTCGATGTTTCGGTTCCCGTTATTTGTGTAATTTCAATTTCAAGTATTTAATTATGTACTTTTGCGATTTAAATTAATGAAATGCGCCATTTTATTTTATATAAATAAATTCTTTCAAAACACAAATTAGGTTGTTTTAAAAAACTATTTAATAATAACAAAAAAAGCATTAAAACACCAATGTCTGCTACAACTAGGTAAGAGACGGACGTCAATGCTTTCACGGTCCTTCTTGTAATTGGATATTTTTGTTCTTTTGGGATAATTCCGAGTGACTATATTTAAGTTGACACATTTTTTACATAAGCACACCAATATTTTTTTTTTGGCTGCGTGGATATTTTGAGTTTTAAAAAATTTCACTGTCACATTTTTCATTAGAAAATTGGTCACGTGATTGTCACACGTCTAGTAAAATTATATAATAACAAAAATACCCTCTCACACGCATACCTCTTATCTTCTATAGATGAGATGGTTGCGGCGTTGATGAGGTGCCAACCCGACGAAGGTGGCTACATTCATCTCCTTTGCGTCTCTAGTGAAGGACCAGGGAGGAAACCATGATTGTCTTCCTCGTGTCTCCATGGAGGACCAGGGCAGCAACCATGGTCGTCTTCCTTGTGTCTCATTCGTTGATCATCAATTGAGACAACCATAACACGCCGAATTTGGGGCAATGTGTTGCGATCAATGGCTACAAGTTAACGACAAGGTTGGTCGCTGTCGTCGTAAGTCAAATCTCCGAAGAGGTCGAAACCTCCAACATGGATCTTCGACAACCACAACAAATCTGCCAAAGATGGATTTGGACTCACTGAAGCAATCCTAAAACCATCTCTAATTTTCGATTTCGCTTTGCCTGCTTAACCTGGTATGGAGCACCGAATAAATTATATGTATCCCCTTTCCTTTCTTAGGCCACAAATTCGATTTAATGCCTCATCCTTCCGCGTCATTCTAGGTTTGACATCGTAGTTTTCCTTGATATATTCATCAAGTTCCCAATATGTTGTAACATACATTCTTCTCAATATGCATGACATCCAAAGCATGTCTTATTGTCCAATCCTCCCAATAAGGCAACTCTCAGAAAATCGATACATGTATCCAACAGACATTCTTCCTCATGGATGCATTCGGAGCAAATAACTCTAGGTTCAAATTATGAACACCACAATATTTCATCCCTGCTAATATGCAATTGTACACTTCCTTCCCCGAAAGTGAAACTATGGGAGTCTTTGTCTATATTTTTCCATTAAACGAATCGGTGTCAAAGCGTATCGAGTCATTCTCTTCCAACTCTCTACGTGCTTTGAGATAGGATATTCTTCTCTGCCTGTATATTGCATCCATCTTGTCCTGACATACTGGACAAGCCTTGTAGCCCTCGGTTTGAATTCCACATAACATCCCCAAACCGGGAAAGTCACTGATGATCCACATTACTACAGCTTTCATCAAGAATGTCTCATCAGTAAACTTATCCCAAGTTTCAACCCCTATTGTCCATAAAAACTTCAACTCATCGATTACTGGCCTCATGAATACATTCAAACACTTACCGAGATGGGGCCAAATATCAGAAGTGTGAGGATGTTGAATTCTTTTTTCATACACTAGAAGGAGGTAAATTGTATGGAATCACTATAACGAGCCACATGTTGTACGCAGGAGAATTAGGTCTATATGGAGTGAACTTGTTTGTGTCCAAGGCGAGGCAGACATTGCGGATCTCCTTTGTAACCTCTAGATGTTTCCCGTCGAACTCCTTGAACCCTTCACCATCGACGAGATGGCTTAACAAGTCTGGATCACTTATGTCCCTTTGACCGGCCCATCGCATATGCTTAGTTGTATGTGCTGAATTGAACAACCTCTGGAGTCGGGGAATCACTGGGAACCACTTTATTATCTTCCTAGCAATCGACTTCTTGTTCTTATCGGTGGTATCCTTCCATCTTGTTTTACCACATACGAGACAATAGTTATAATCTATTCCTTCTCTATAGAACAAGTAGCATCCAAAATAACAGGCACGAAAGGTCTTATAGGTCATTCTCACTTTCTTCAACACCCTATTCACTTCTTACAATTATTATGGTCATACATTATCTTTGGGCATCACAACCTTATTTGCTCAATAAAGGTCATTAAAAGCTTCGTTTGACATGTCGTGACGTTCTTTCAAAGACACCAACTCCAAAATCATGCTCAATCTTGTTGCAATTAAAGCTGGGTACAAAGAAGTTTCTTGCTCTCATTAAATGATTATAATGTTGAGTTTCCAACTCATCAACCATTGGAGGAATGTCATTAACTACACCGACATCGCTATTTGGAGGAATGTCATTAACACCTACTTCGTTGATTGGAGGAATGTCACTCCGAGCACGAAATGGAGTCACATCATCAATATATGAATGGTATGAGTTAACGGGAACATCTTCCTCCATGAGAACCGCATTACTAGATGAAGCAAAATCCTCTTGTGTTTTCAATCATCGTTCCAATAAAGTATGTATGTGATCATTTTCACCGTGGAAGGTCCATACTTCATATGTTTTCACGATTCCAGGCCTCAACAAATGAATGTGAATAACATGGGAGGTCTAAAACTTCCCGCTGAAATAATTTATATATAGGCATCTATACTTTCCATTAATCGACATCACATTCCTTTCAAAAAAGAGTATGAATTCCTCTAAACCTTTCTGATATGCTTGTTCAAATTTATACACATTCATCCAACTCTGATCCATAATCCCCCTATTTCCCCCAAACAATAATAAAAATTCATTTAGCATATGAAATATCAATCAATATATGTACGTACAAAAAAAAAAAACTAAATCTAACACATTTCAACCAAAAATTCATCTAACAATGAACAAAATCATACATTTTTGAAGTCTTAAGAATGTGTAGTGATAATATAAATCAAAAACTTGATAGAAGTGGTGGAGGGGAGCTTAAATCTCTCTCAAATTTGCAGAAAAATGAGCTCTCCATCAGAAAATTCAAAGTTCAGATAATGACGCTCTTGGGTAACGCAACATTAAAAGGTTGTGTCGCCCAAGAGGCTTGGTCAACTACCACCTTCAATTCCCATCAAGTCAAGCACCACCCATTCCTTTTGGACGACGCAACTTTGAAGCGCTACGTCACTCAGGCCGAGCATTCGCGACACAACGTCGTCTAAGTGCAACTTGGATGACGGAGGTCTTGTGGTGCGTCATGTAAGTGCAGCTTGGACAACGTGAACAGTTGACTGTGTCGTCTAAGACTAGCTTGGACGACGCATTGAGTTTGCGTCATCCCGTTTCTTTCTTGGCGACACAGCAATTTAATGTTGTGTCACTCAAGAAGTGTTCTGGTGTGGTGGTTGTTGATGTGAGGTTCAATTGGTTCTAATTTCAGGTCTGTTGGTTGTTCAGTTTTCACCATGAATTTGAATTAAAATGGGTTGTTTGGGTATGTGGGGTTCTTCGGGTTTCACCAAGTAAGAAGATGATGACAATTTAATGGTAGAGAAAAGCTTGAATTGATATTGATTTAGGATGAAATTGTTGAATAACTTCTCTCAAACTAATATAGAATCAAGCAGTTTAGTAAAAATACTGAAAGAGAGTAAAAAATAGAATTATTTACTTTACATGGTATTGATTTGAGAATTTGGAAGGAAAGTAAGAATAAAATGATCATTTAACAAACAAGTTGGAGGAAATAAACACGGTATTCACCAAGTGACTAACTTCAAAAACCTACTGTATTTTGGACTCTATCGTATTTTACCGTACTGAACACTTTTTACGTAAAATATGACTAACAAAGTTAGTTTTGATGTAAAATTTCTATTTTACCCCCACACTCCATGACAAAACAATATACAATAAAATTAAAATCATTATTTCAAAATCAAATTCTAACTTCTAAATTACAAACAAATCAAAAAAATACTCTACAAATCAAAACTTTAATTTCCAAAATTATAAGAAGTAATATGTACATGTTTCAGTTTTTTATTATATATTTTTAAACTTAAAAATGATTTTACAAAAATTGGAAAAGTAATTTTGAAATTATGAAAAAGTAAAATGAATAAATTAAAAATCTATATTTTTGAAATTAAAAAAAAAATCGGAAATTAGCTCTCAGCCTCCTTCCTCGACGCATAACTCCAACTTCAATCTGCGGTCGTCCGACGTGTGGCTTCTCATGAAGACGAACACCAAGGCACCAACTCTCGGCCTTACCCACAGTGGCATAGTGGTGATTCCTTTGGAGGTACTTGAAGGCGACGATTCGGTTGTCGTAGAGCTGCTCTAAATATACCGAACTGAACCTACCGTCTTCGATTTTGCTCTTCGGGTAGACAATGTTTGATTCAACTTAAATCAAAACCTAAATCTTATTTTGTTCAACTAAAATAAACTCCCAAAACATTGAAATTGTGTTCCTAGAATCGAAAAATTATTGTTCTTGTGGGTCTGTTTCGGATGGATGAAAATCTGAGCTACCAAAGCCCAAATATGTCGTCGGCGTTGGAATTTTTGCTAATCTAGGTAAGGTTCATCGTTGGCACGGGAGAGTTTCGATGGAGATGACTTGGCTCGACGACGTGGGAGGGAATCAGATGTTGGAGGCAACAATCGACGGATTCGAAACTCAGATATGGGTTTCACACGAACCACGTCCAGATCTCACGTGGCCTTCATCTCCAGCCAGTTCCACACGTCTTCCACGGCCAGTAGATCAAGCCGAGCTCGTATGTGACAAAGGAGAGCTGCTGGAGTTTGCCGAAGAAGTCGATGGTCGAAGCTCGCCGTGTGACCATCGTGGGATTATTTTTCCTTTCTTTTATTTATTTTTTTATGTCAAAAGGGTTTTTGGTCATTTTTAGGAAAATGAAGTCACATATTTTGCACATGATAGAAAATCGGATGATTTCCGTCCAAACTAACATATGATGGATCAAAAAAATTGTTCAGTGTTGTAAAATAAGACAGAGTCCAAAACACGGTATGTTTTTGGAATTAGTCACTTGCTGGTAACAGTTTTTTAGAATTTACCCAAAAAAAACATTGATACAATTACGTGACTACTATACGAATGCTTTCTACTTTACCATATTCGTGTTTAAGGCAAGACGAGGAACATACATGACAAAATGATCCAAATTTAATATTGTCTATTACATATTTGAAAGTCCCAAATCAAAATATGAGGACCATCTTCCTTTTTTTTTTTTTGAAATAAAAGTAATTTTATTGCTCAATGGTGTCATACGACACTATAGACAAAATATGAAGGATGTTTCTCCCATCCCACTGTGGTCTACAAACTATAGAGCAAAACAAACAATTAAACTTTTGACAGAACTAACTAGCAACTCACCTCATGTATGTTCTAGCCTTCCGAGTATTTCATGCAATTTGTGAGAGCGAAACCTGCATAACTTATTCGAACCTAAATTAAAACTATCTGGTACTACGACCTAGACTATATAACCTAAGAAACAGAAATATAAATATAAAAGGGGACTTGTGAACATTAGCTCTGGATGGAAATAGAGGCATAGAGGGTCCCCAACCCTTGGCTTTCCGGGCAGTATAGATTTCAGGCTCGGGCGGCCTCCTTTCCATAGTCTGCCATTGGTGTGGACTGGGTCCAATACTCCCCCCCTATGTCATGACATTTTCCATTTAGGTGTCATCCCGGTTCCTTGACAATGGAGTCGAGAACCAGTCACTCTTGTTTTGGCTCGTCTAAGCCTGCTCTTCTTTCCTCCGCCTCTTCGGGTCTGTAGTATGAACACTGGTGAGTTCTGTAGAAAATTGTCTCTAAAATGGGCTTATAGACCAAATTCTTAAGTTGGGCCCTATTCATTAAGTAGCGCATTACCTTCTTGAAATAGGGCACAGAATCAAGAATTGAGAGGGTGTGGTTCCAAAAAGGGGAGCGGCAGCAAGAAGATTGGAAACAAGACCAATCGTGGGTGGCGGCTCATCTTTGGGACTTCCTTGGTTCTTGGATGGTGAGATCTAAATCAAGAATGGAACAGTGAGGTTCCAATCTTGGGTGGTCACAAGGGCAAGAACCGAAGAACACAAGGTTGAGTTCTTGGTGTGCGGTAGCAAGAAGATTGGAGGCAAGTTCCAATCTTGGTTGGCGGTGACCATGACACAAGGTGGAGATCTTGACTTCATGTGTGTTCTTCATCATTCTTGAGGAGAGACACAGAATCAAGAAAAACTTGGTGTGGTTCAGTAGCTTGTGCGACAGCAACAACAAATTAGGAGCAGAGAGCAAGTGTCACAATTGTGAGTGGCGGTGGAGGCTTGCAACAAATAAGGACATCAAGATCCAATCTTGATCTTGTATGGTGGTTGATGTGGTCGGCGGAAGCTCCAAGTTGTAGATCTTGTGTTCTTGATGGTATGTTCAGCAGTTGAATAAGCAAGCAGTTGGTCTTTTCTTTGGGTTATTCTCGGTAGAGAATTAGAGCAAGGAAAGGCAGCCACTGACATCGAGAAAGTGATGTAGGCACATTGTCGAACCACGTATATCGTTGTCTTGTCGCTTTATTTTCTGCATCTTTATTTATTTGTTCTGGGTTTCATTCGCATAGAACGGAGTACTCGTTTATATCATCGATCGGTTATTTACTACAAGTTCATCTGCCAGTGGATCTCTTGTAACCCATTTTGACCTGGCTGGTTTGGAATCAACCATTTAGCACTTGGGACATACTTATGCATGCGCGATTGAGACCTCATCCACACACCGAAAGGACGCTCAATTGTTTCCAAAGGTCTCCCCTGCACCAAGCTACAATCCTTATCTGCATGCCCCAGTTGACCACAGTGAAACAGAAATTAGGGACCCTTTCATAGGGAAAAGTGACCCAGCATGGCTCTGAACCCCAAAATCCATAACTCTGTCCCATAGAAACTTCCCCATTAGGCAAAGCCGATATGGGGCCTCGTCCTGATCAGTAGGATCTGGTTGCAACACCACACCACCCCTATCTCCACCATTTAATCTGATCTGCTCCCAGCGCTGCCTAGTATCTGCCATAGCCATACCCGTACGCACTCCTTCACACCACACAGGAACACAAAATGAAACCGCAAAGAGCCTGGCGCCTTTACTTGCAACTGTAAAATTTTATAAATATTTATTTTTGTTCTTCAAGTCAAATTTTAGAAAACGTCGACACCTAGTATTTGATTAGGTTCAAGTCAAAAAATGGCTTTAGATGGAAGAATACAAAATCCACCCTCAATGAAGCTCGCTCACTGCAATCCCTGAATTAAAGTTTTAAAAAAAAAGTCGGTTTTCATCATCTTTATGCACAATCCTAAGACAAGGTGAGGAAACAAAAACAATTATGGTTCTGGTCCGAAGTACCTATCAATCAAGTAACGCATTAGGTAGGCTGTTCTTGCAAACACTGAATCATTTATTCATTTTGTGGTAATAATGTGAAATGGCTACTGGCTAGTCTTTTCATCACATCTCACCATAGGAGTTGGACATGCAAATTGCAGATGGCCCAACCCAACAAATCACTATTGATTAGTATTTTTTTCTTTCAATTCTTTTGAATCAAGTGTCAGTGAACATCAACAACCTTACTTATATAGAAATAAGGAGTATTACTACTTAACTTTCTTGATGATTATCAAGTGACTTTATTATAAACTATCTTTACGTAAAGGAATTCATCAATGTCAACTGACCCCACATTTTCAAAAGAGAGAGAGGCCCCACAAGAGTTGGGGAGAAAGGCCCAACAAGAAATGAGATAAATGGTGAGTAAACGAACCCGCCGCCGAAGCTCGAACCCTGGTCTAAAGGCCCAAAGTTCAAGGATTAATACTAATTCCTAGTCCTAACCACTGCTTTAAAATATCATCATATTCTTAAAATAATACATTAGCACAATCCTACACTACACCTGGCTGAAACTTCATTACATTTCAAGCCTCTCTTTTTCTCCCAAACAGTGTGTTGTTATATGATCAAACATGCACTTAAAAAAGTAGTCCAATAACAATGGATATTGGAAAAAAAAAATCTTCACAACTCTTAGAAATACAATAATAACGATGATGATAATAATAAGACTCAAAGAGAATAGAATGCTACTCTCACCTCCTGGCAACTCTCTGTCCTGCTCCCAGTAACAAGGCTTTCCCAACTACACCTGAGTGAAGCCCAAAACCTATGCCCACCGATCCGCCTATAACCGCCCACTTCCAGTCAACTCCATGATTTTTTTCTCTCTTCACCCCCACAGCAGCAGAACTAGGCTCTGAAGATTCCACGCTCCCGTCTATAGTGATTTTCGTTGTGTTTCTTGCCATCAATGCAATCCTGGACAGGGGAGCGTCCGGTTTCCTGGCATTCTGGTACGCTCTCATACCAGAATGCAATTTCTTCACTGCTCCCCACATCCCATGGCGTACTCCCAATTTCGCTACATCTTTGGGGATTCCCATGTCTTCATAATGTACAAGGGTCACCTCACATGCAGACATTTGTCCGTC
Source organism: Erodium texanum (assembly GCA_036897725.1). Classification (NCBI taxonomy): domain Eukaryota; kingdom Viridiplantae; phylum Streptophyta; class Magnoliopsida; order Geraniales; family Geraniaceae; genus Erodium; species Erodium texanum. The sequence continues at coordinate 4,130 of JAYMSW010002275.1, read as the reverse complement.
TCCTTTACGGGACTCCGCTGCAATTACGTTACACCCATATAATTAAACATCATAAACCATTGGTTTCTACCTTACTTGGTATGCATTTCATAGGGAACCTATTATACTAACCGGGCTTGATGATCCAACTTGAAAAGTAAGACTCCACACGCCTAGGCTTGTCACGCTTGGCCAACCCCGGATACGGCACCCCCTGCAGCATCAGTGTAAATCTTAGCCCTAGTGAACAGAGCAACACCATAAATTGTAAAGATGAGATCAGAAAAACAGCCAATATGCATCACTCTTTAAGATGAAGACAACCCAAGGCTTCTTACAATCACCGTAAAATTCTTTCAATTTACTCTAGCAGCCATAAACCTTTAATTTCTTCTTTCTTTTCTCACAACCAGAAAACTTATCATACTAATCTAACATCACACATAATATGCTTCCAACTAATCTTAGTACCTGAAAACTATTTTTTCCTTCTTAGTACCAATAGAGCTTGTTTCACGGATAATTACAACCCAAGTATCCTTATTATAATCTAACACCGTAGTGTTCCTGGAACTTCCTCCAGAATGATCTACTCTTCATCGTAGATCTCAAGAAATAGGGCACGAGACTTTCACCACATCTGTGAGAAGGTGCATGCTAATTGTAGATATGAAAGACAACATATTTTCTACCCTACTGTTATGAGCCTGCAACAAATGTCTAGTCTTCATTCATGGCCCTTCACTAGACTGAAAATTTAATCTACAAAACTCAAAACACACCATTATTTCAGTTGTAAGAGAATGTTGAGTATAAGACAGTACCTTTGTCACACAATAATATGTCTTCCCAGCCTCCCATATTCTTCGGCCGATGATATATTCTCGATCACTACAGAAAAAAGGAAACTGCATATTGGAATAAGAAATCAAGCCAGTGTTAATTGGATTAGTACTTCAACAAGTAATTCAAGAAAAAGAAAAAACTAAGACAAAACTGATAGAACTACACATGTAACTGTCCCACATACCTTCTTAATCCAGTGTACAATCATTGTCCCTGTTTGAGGATGTTCCTCCAAGATTTTGAAATATGCAAGCATATGATCCCATTTAGGTCGAAACTCATCATCCCAGAAAAAATCTCTAACCACCTCCGGTGTGGCATCCTCAAACACAGTTCTACTTCGGTAAACTGTGGGGCCAGTCTGAAAACATAATTTCTATCAGGTAAACATATACATTGCATCAAACTACCGGAAGCTTATGAGAGAATTGACAAAGTTCATGCTGTTTATAAAGCAAGTGCATGGATTGTAAACACGAGCTTAGATGATCAAAATCCTTCTGTGGAGGGAGGGAGGAAAGATATATGAAGAAAGTTGGAAGGTTAAAAATTGAAACAGCCACCACAGTAATCATTTTTTCCCTTTCTTCTATTTGATTCATTCATTTTGACACACACACACACACAAACAAAAGGATACTATTGGGGCTGTTACACACAGTCATCTTTAAAGAAACCAATCTGGAGATGAAAAAAACATGGACGGATAAAAGGAGACATTCAATGATGTACCACTTACCATAATGGACTGTGATTTAAAAAATAAGTAAATATAACAAAATGAGCTTGTACATGTCTTCTACCATAATAAATGTTATCTGAGCAAATTATGCATCATTAACACTTCTAAGCATATAAAAAATAGAGCAAATTATAATTAATAAAACCCTGACAGTTTAAGTCCGATCTACCTCAGGCTCGTGGCGCCAGGCTTGGTATGACATATTTGGAGAAGACCTTTCCATCATACTTTGCCATTCCATCTCTCCAACCTTCCCTTCAAGAAGATGCAACAGGTGCTCCAAATCATTCTCTGTGACAACATCCTGTTCTATCTCAGCAGCTTCAGAGCCAAAACTGTATGGAAGTAGAAATATAAAAAGTATTATTATTCCAGCAGTTATATCACTTTTTTATAGCCAAACGGAACCAGAGCAAATTGAAAGCATAGTGCAACTATTACTCTAATAGTCTAATACAGTAGCATCTCTAATAATTGAAGATAACAACCAAACAAACAGATGCATATTTCAGTAATCTGGAAGATTGAGATCAAGATTTAAGAGTAATATAAGGTCAGAAGGATTAAAAACAGATTCTAGAAAACACGACCGCATCATGGTTGTTGACGTTATGCCAGATTGCACAAGTTTCAGAACTGAACTAGCTATGCAATACTTTCTTTTGTCAGTAGCATACAAAATATATGCACAAATAACTCTTTGACTTTAGTCATCATATTCAACAAGGTTATGCTAAGAGAATGGAAAACTGATTAAGGTTCTCAATCTATCTGCCGCACAAAAGCATCAATGGAGAACCGGTATCATATCCATCTCAGGAGCCATATAATCAGGTTACACGTATTGAGAGCAATACTTTCACATGCCTCATGAAATATGCAGAATGAAACACATATGATGTATAAGAATTTTAAAACTTGCAGAAAAAGAAACAGATAATTGTTATTTTTCACATGAGAAGAGAAAAAGATGGGCACCACCACTAAACCTCAATGTTTTATAAGAGAACTTGCTACTTTTAGATAACTTAATCTAAAGGTTTCATTTGCTAAAATACATGTATAAGGATCATAGAATAATGTCACTATAAAATTCAAGCTCTGAACCAAGGGGAGGAGATATCTCTAACTTTCACTGTTTCATCTGACAAGAACCCATTCATCAAGCAAGGGGTTGTCTGCAAAATAAAGCTAGTTGATGTAAATTTCAGATCTGACTAAGCCGTGTCGGGTACAAAATAAAGCTAGTTGCTTAACCAAGATTTCAGAAACTGCAGACCTAATCCCAGCAGGAAATATCCAAAGATGGTATTTTTCATCACTGTTTGGTTTATGATGCCTGAGCTATTGGGCTATTATTAGTCCACTACATTTCCTTATCGAAGCACTAAAAGAACACTGCCAAGAATGCAGGCACCATCTCTAACCGAATGTGATCTACCTGCTAACATATGAAACCCAGACCCAATTTGAAGAAGCCTAAAACCCGACAATATAACATCCGTCAAAAATAAAAATCTAGTAATTACCATCCAAGTTGCAAGTCGCCACTATCTCTACCTCTACCATCAAAGAATTCAAAGCCACCACAAGTTGCTCAGTAGGTTTAAGCGATCCAACAAAAATGGTGAAAATTGGCCATATATGAATGTTTAGTAGGGTTAGACTGAAACTACATTTACATCATTAGGCCAATTTTGATAGCTTAGATACTTACAGAAGCTAAAAATACCAAAAACAAACGAAAGGGAAAAAATCGAATCCATGACTGCAGTCTCCTAAGCATTAAAATTCAGGCATCTGATCCCCAACGACAAAACAGATGAATACAGATACGTTTATGCAGAAGAAGCTATCCAGAAAGAAACCCTAACCTGGGGGACCCAGTGGTTCCATCGGCGGCCGACGCCTGCAGATCAGCCCCGGAAGCCTTGCCCTTGCCCTTGAAATTAGACCAGAACGCGCGGAAAACGGAGAGCGCCGAGACGGCGGTGAAGGCAAACCAGAGCCTGCGGGCCCCGAAACCGGGAGGAGCGGTCCAGAGAAAGCGGGTGTTGGCGGAGGGGGGGGCCCCAACCCCGGCCGATGAGGAGGCCGATCATGACGGCGAGCCAAATCGGGACGGCGCAGAGCAAAATGTCGACAAATGTTTGGGCGATGGAAGGGCGCTTCCAGAACTCGGCGAGGTCGAAGAAGGCGTCATCCATTTTCCCAAGAATGTATTTTCCCGAGAAAATGAAATGAGAAGGAAACGAAACGAAACTACCTAGAGTTAGGAGAAGGAAGAAGGCTCATCTCTCTCTCCAACTCCACAGCGGAAGAGAGCAGATGAAGAAGAAAGATAGGACCTCACACATGTGACGTGGCGACCATTTTACAGTGACCGGATGTTTTGTAACTCTGTGACATTGAGATTTTCAGATATTACTGGAACCTTTATTTGTTTATTTAATGTTTCTTCGAATCTCTATTTGTGTGTTATGGAAATTTTGTAAGAGCAAGATCATTTGTGGGTGTCAAGGTACGTTGGTACTAGCGTCGAGGGAAAAATGACTGACGTCGG
>JAYMSW010002274.1:0-14211 GCA_036897725.1 Erodium texanum | reverse complement strand
TCCGGCTCCGGAGGCGAGCGCCTTATCCATTAGGCCACGCGAACATTACAATGTCCTACATACGAACATGGTAACAATTCAATATTTCTCGTTTGTATGGTCAAATCTTAAATGTTTTTTTTTGGAACTTCAAAGGTAAAATGTTAACAAGCCACTATTGTTCGATAAGATTTCAAACATCGAAATATTTCGTACTAGTCATAATTATAATAAATCTTAATCAATTAAGATAATTTACATAATCTCATACGATTATGGTAAGTTTAAGAAAATATTGATATAGATAACCTATATTCAATTGCTTCCATATTCATGTTGTGTAGATGTTGAGAACCAAACAAAAGATGTATTGGGACGTAGTCTTATGAAAAGTGCATGGACTCGTGACAAGGATTCGGACAAGAACATATGTAAGTGTGTTTGCATGCTAATGTCGTGTTGTTGCAGTGAGTTTAAGGTTTAATATTGGGAGGCAAAAAAGCGGAGACGTTCACGGTGGGACTTGGAACCCACAATCTCCCGCTCCGGAGGCGAGCGCCTTATCCATAATGCCACGCGAACCCGACCTGTGATCATATGAAGATACATCTAGACGATAATGATACGTAGTATGAATATAAACATAGTATGAACAATAATTATCCACTCTGTTGTTTCATAAGAAGACGAATACAAAATGCAAAACAAGGAGCATAAACCAAAAAAACAAAGTGCAAATCAAGTAACCCAAACCAATTCAGGATTCATATCAACGTCTCATTTGCTTATCAATTACAGTATTACAGATGTATAACCTAAAACCAGTAAATTCATGTTTATCACATGAAGTCTGTATTACTTTATTCGCAACCCTTAGTCGGTGGGAACGGACACGCAGCATCACCTTTCCCACAACCCTTAGTCGGTGGAAACGGGCATGCGACGTATGTGAGTGAACACTTAGTTCTATAAAAGACCTTCTTCTTCTTGCTGGTGGGGTTTTGGATGGAGAACACAATGTTGCCGGGCTCTCTTACATGGTAAAAGTTTCTTGCACACTCTCCCAATTTCTTTTCCTTTTGGATCAACACTTTGTACGACCCTTCGTCTAGTGGTACAAACTCCTCCTTGTAGCTCACTTCCCATCCTGTCACTGTTACATCCCAGTTTACTGTCGTCCCTCCCTGTTTCATTTCACCCACAATCCGATAAAAAAACGAATACTAGCAACAAAGTTGTTTGTTATAACTGATTAGGAAGAACACACTGATTGGTAAAGACACTTGAACTTTGGTCCTTCTGACCAGGGTTCAAGTCTCAACGGTAGTATAATTTACCCACCATTCATCCCATTTCTTCGTGGACTTTTCTCTTTAACTCTTGTTGGGCCTCTCTCTCTTACAAAAGGAGGGGTCAAGTGACATTTATGAGGTCATTTTTACATAAAGGTAGTTCATAAGAAAAGTCATTTGATACATCAATCTTGATAATATGTTGATTACATCTCACCAGTAGGTATTCTCTTTTTTTTTTTATCGAGAAATGAAGTAAAGATAACTTTGAACTAAAATAACCTAAACCCAAATTATATGTTTTTTTATCAGTTATAACAGTAAGTATATGGACCGGAATTAGTGACTTCATACTTTCCATTTTACTATGTAAATGTCTAAAAGTACCTCTGATACGGGTATTTCGACTGTGCCAACTGAGTTAGGTTTCACAACTAGTTGCTTAGTTTTGTCGTCGCCCGAGAAATCCTGATCGTCCTGTCGTTGCAAACCACCGTGTTGAATCGGGAGATTCTCTGCATTAATGTACCTGTTTTTGGCACGAGCTAAGAGATTGACATGACCATGAAATGATGAACACACAACTATTCATAGTATAGTTACTTGAGAAGTGTCTCGGCCGTTTTGTTCGGTCTAGCAAATACGAAACCTTTCTTGGCTTTTTGGCCCGCAAATTTGGAGTGCACGGCATGGGACACATAGTACCAAAACGGTACATTTATCACCAACTACAAAGACAAATCGATTATTTTTTTACAACAGTAACCGTAGATATGAGAATTGGAACCGGAACGTACGTTTCTGTAGACAAACTCGGGGTAATAGTCCTCAAAGAGGCATATAAGATGCTTGCAGAGGTTACGTAGCTCCTTCATGGCCGGTGCCGGAGGATTTCCCAAATCAGTGATGACAACGATCGAGTCGACCATCCCGGGCTTGAAGCTCAACTGCCTAATGGCCGCCTCCATGCAATGAACTCTCCATCTCATGTACTGCTTCCTCTTCTCCTCCGTCCCAAATAGTCGTTTGTGCATTTCTCTGTTCCTGAAAGGCCCGAAAAGGTTGTAGCATAACGGATGTCCCTTCTTGTCTACGCTATTCGTGTAGCCTACTTGCAGGAGATCCTCCAAAGGAAACTTCTCTTCCATGATATCTGGTAAAAGAAAGTCCACGAATACACGACACATGAATGACATGATTAAAACAGAACATAAATAAGAATAAAATGTTGTCTATAAAGGCCACTGACACATCTATGAACCTAATCTGTCCTTTTCACACGAAAAGGCCTACTAGGTCTCGAACACTTAATCTCCTAACTCGACCTGACATAAAGCATGGAATCGTAATCTAAACTTAACCCCATCACTTCCTAAGGACTGACCGTTAGATTTTGAATACCAGACCTACTATATTTTACATGTGTATAAAATTATAAATAATTATAATTCATTAAGTTTCAAACACTAGACTTTTGACTCAACTCAACGAGTTTAAACCCTAAAACCCTAAACCAGGCCTGATAGTATACCTTCCACATCAAATTTCAAATACTAGACCTTTCACTCAATATAGTATGAAACCTAAAACCCTGAACCCGAAGAGATACTATACCTTCTACATCGAGTTCCTTGCGCCATATCATAGTCTTTCGGAGCATTTCATAGGCTTCTTCGACCTTATAGTCTCTAGCTTTAAGAAACTTGAGAAGCACGGTATCGCTCCCGGTGTGGGACTTGCTAGGAAGCAACGGTATCCCCCACAAAGTGGTGTGCCTGAGCTGTTCTTTCCCCAGCGCAGCTCCGATGGGGTCGTCGTCGGACTCCGACGGCACTCCGAGGAGGTAGTTTCCGAGAATAGCATCCTCAACTTTGCATCGGAACTCCAGCAACGCTTTCTTCTTCCTCATCTTCATCTCCGTACATATCAATTTCTCCTCCTTGTCCCCGTACTTGTACTCTCGGAACATCGGCGAATCAAGACCGTTGTCTTCTTCTTGCAATAGGCTGTCTACGAGATCGGCGTCCGCGTCTCCTCCCCCGAGTTTTGTACCGTCGCCGTCAGCGGCGTATTCCTCGCCTGAGATGTCGTCGGAAGCATCGTCAAGGTCGCTGTTTTCGGCAGTTGTGGTTTGATCATCATCTGTGTCGTTTCCGTCAAAGAAAAAGTCCCTGGATTGGTAGGAAGTGTTCGGGGAATCGGATGCTTCCGGGGTCTGGAAAGCTCCGGGGCTCGGGCCGGTCTCATCAGCTCTCGGGGTATGGTAGTCTTGCGGACTTTGGAGCTCTCTGGGGCTCTGCGGTTTTTTAGACCCTTGGCGGTCTCTGGGGCTCTGCTGTTCTCCAGAGACCGCCAAGGCTTTGTGACTCTGCGGTTCTTTAGAGCCTTGGTGGTCTCTGGAGCTTTGTGCTTCTTTAGAGCCTTGGAGGCCTCTGGGGCTCTGTGGTTCTTTAGAGACCGCCAAGGCTTTAGGGCTTTGCGGTTCTTTAGACCCATGGCGGTCTTTGGGGCTCTGTGGTTCTTTAGGACTGGGACTAGTGTCCTCTTTCTCTGGCTTGACGAACATCCTCCTCCCTTTCTCCGACGGTCAAGATTTCTGGTAGCCGGAGAGAAATGTCTCGATCTCTCTCTCCGTCTGGGATCGGAATGCGGGGGCAAAATCGAGCTCCTCCGGGAGAGGAAAGGAGGAGAAAGGGCTGAGTTCTATTGGTAATAGCAATCTATGCAATGTTCAGTTTTTTTTCTTTCTGTTTGGTTTTGAAATCCTAAAAATGACTTCCAATTCCCAACCGTTAGTTTCCTTGGCGCCAAAATTAGGTACTTCCGGTTGTTTATTGGATAATTTATTTTTGGGGGTTTGATTTTTCTTACCACAAATTTTTACCAATGATTTTGCACAAGCAGTCTTGTACAAGAATTGTTATTTTAAAGGTTAATATTTATATCTTCATGGTTGTTACAGTATTTACTTCCAAAACAAATATATAAGAAAATGATAAACTGCTACAAATGCAGACACAGACAAAGATAATGACATCAATTAGATGAAAAAAAAAAAAGAATCCTAATTAAGCATAGCATCCAGACAAGAGAGTATCAGTTTGCCCAAAATAGAAACAAACTCAGTCGAACATTATTAAGAGCTAAGAGAGCTACATACAACTAAAGAACCCTTCCCTTCTTCATTCAGCATTCTTCTTCTTGCTGCTGGATTCGATAACATTCTCTTCGACCGAACTTGCTTTGTCGCCTTCCTTGTGAGGTTCAACCTCAGATGTTGAACTGGATCCGGCAATATCAGCTTTCCCGGGCTGTTCTTCTTCTAGTTTTAGAGTTGCGACTTTGTCTTGTAAGCAAGTTTCTGTGGTATCAGAGTTCTGGGACTGTTGTCCCTCAGATTTCACGAGTGAAGCGGCTCCGGTGGCATCAGAGTCTTCTGAGTGTTGTCCTTTGGATTCAGGACCGGCTTCTAGCCCCTCACATCTTGAGATGACTTGTTCGAGCTCTTCATGGAGATTTAGAGCCTCAAATAGCATTCCCTCGTCATCTGTGGTGGTTTCAATGATCCTCTGAACCACAGGTTGTGACTGCTTGCATTTCTCCAGCATGCTCATTGTCAGATCATCCTGTGCCACAATCATATTCCTTGTGAAGCTACGATAAAATAGCAGGATAATTGAACAGAGGTACACTAACCTTGTCATATTTCTCATTTAACTACACAGACTATTTAGTTTTCTCATCCAACTACATTAAACTTTCAAATTTCCTCACTTTACTTTATTTTGGTAAAAAATGACAAAAATACCCCTGAAGCAATTCAGGAAACCCGGACAAAATTAGTAGTGAAGTTACCTTTACAGAGTTAGGTTCTGTTTCAGTGCTCAATATGCTAGAGAGCAAGTCCAGGCTGTTTCGAGTGACTACCAGAAACTCTTTCTTCTCTTCAACCGATAGGCCGGCGTAATTGAAGGACATATTAGTTTGATCATCACCATGTCCATTGTTAGGAAAAGGGTATTCTTCAGCAGGAGGCATTGGCTGTTGATGAACGAATGTCTCCACAGAATCAGTATCTTCGACTGGTAAGGATGTGCGTCTTCCTTTCAAGCTCTGGTAGAATCGTAAAATCATAAGGGAAAAAATCAATATGAATCAAATTATCTTCTGAAAACATAAGAATGATTACAACTAGTTTCAACTAGTGGTCAATTTCGATAACCATAAATAAAGCAAGAATTGTAAATATGAAATTTCATGGATCAACAGGTAGAATGAAAAATATTGCAGAATCGTCACGATGGGTAGTCAAAGAAACAAACCATTTAGTCAGAGAACAACCTCCGAAGAATATGTACTTTTGATACAAGCTATGGTTCTTGTGCAATCCCATATCACAGTGTCCAGTTTTCCCTCGTATATTCTATTAAGTGTAAAAAGATCAATTCAAAGTGCACAATGGCTTTAAAGACGTGATTTACAAAAATTTCTCACCAATAGTCCACTATATAGATAAGCATAACATGTAAACATGCATGCCAAACACAGAAGTGGAACATAATTAATATGGATCTACAATGCAAATTCATATACTCATGCTACATCACAAAGAAACATAACATCATATATGATTCTTACACACATGGTAATTAGACATATGCACGTATATGTAAGGGTAACAGGCACAGGAAAACGAATAAAAATGAACAAGGACATCAAAATGACTCACCATATAGGTTTGGTGAAACACAGGAAGATAAGCAAGATCCTCAGACTCACCCCAAGCACGAATCAACTGCAAAGCTCTATTTCTATTCCCATGATCCGTCTGTGGATCATCAATCATCTTCACCATCTCCTCCAAAACTTTCTCCGATGCCACCACAGAGAACACCTTCTCACAATTCATAGTGCAAGCTTCCAACAAATCAAGACTCAGAGCCTGGCTCACAACACTCTTACCCGAGATCTTCCTCTTTATAGCCTTGACAATCTCCAATCCACTAAACTCCCCATTGTTGATCATGGCACATATCCTCAAATTCATACCCCAGTTGGGCTCTGGCAGTGTTTCCATAGTGGCCTCGTCGACCATCTTCGATTCAGGAGTCGGGCTTTGCAGCATTTCCTTCATTTTCCCACTTACCATCCTCCCCATTTGAGCTCCACCAGTCATCAAACGCTCACCCAACTGAGATAGCTTCATTTTGTCCATTCCTAAACTGGATTTACACAAAACCAAATCTATCAACCCTAGTTTTAACTTCTCTGAACCGATGAAAACAGAAACATATATGTAAATGACCAAATGGGTCTGACTTGTAAATACAAGTTGAGTAATCTCTGCAATGGTAGTTCCTAATTTTCCGGGAAAATCTTATCTGGGTCAAAAATCAAGAGAAATTCATCTACTTTCCCTTTCAATTCAACTAAATTTACCCAATACGAAACGTAGCCAAACAATCAGCTGAACCCATTTCACATCAAATTTGTTCACTCCGAAAATGACCAAATGGGTAATCTCTGCAATGGTAAATCCTAATTTTCCCGGAAAATCTCATCAGGGTCAAAAATGATGAGAAAATCATCTACTTTCCTTTCAATTCACCAAATTTACTCTATACAAAACAATAACCAAACAATTAGCTGAACCCCATTTCACATCAAGTCTGTTTAATGAGAAATCAAAGCAAATTAATTCGTTTCTGGGTCATTCCAAACAGACCAAAATTAGAAGAAAAAACGGTAAGAGCTGAAAATCAGACGAACCTGGAGACTGAGCTGCCCGGAGAGAGAGAGGAGGAGAAGAGAAACCCAAGATTGAGAATCGAGGTCTGGTTATGGAGGTCGAGAGCGCTTGTGATCGGGTTTGAAATGGCCTTGGTCACACTCTGTTAAGCCGGCGAGAAGTTACCAGAGACTGTGTGAGAGCGATTGACGGAGTTATAATACTCAGAAACTGAGATACGCGTGTCCTCTTTTGCGGACTCTTCTTTGGGTTTGGTGGGTCCCGCTCTATCTATTTACTATTTTCACTATAAGTTATTACACATAATTATCTTCAATTCTTTATGAATACCAAATTCCATTGTAAATTTTAACTGACACAAAATATTATAATAATTTTTTTTTACATAATTACATTTAAATATTTTTTACGTTTTATTATAATACACAATAAGCAAAGTCATCAAAAAAATTAATTTATTTTTCTGCTTGACTTTAAAATTTTATTTGTGGAGAGTTTATTCAACCATTTCTTATTTCTAACTTGTATATTATAAATCATAAAAGGTTAGTGTGGAGTGTGGACTCTAACCTTTTATGATTTATAATAAACAAGTTAGAAATAAGAAATGGTTGAATAAATAAAAAAGAATAAAAAAAATGGGTTCCCTGAGGCCCAATAAATGAGCCCAATACAAGCTCAAAAAATGAGCCCAACACAAGCTCCTGTAAAATACCAGTTATGCCCCCAAAGAAACCTTATATTTTTGACTTATATCCCTTATCGAATAGGCCTGGGTCTGCCACATTTTTGTATGTTCTCGAAACTCTGTTTTGGAGGAACAACCCAGAAGAGAAGCGTAGAAGCGCTGAATCTCCATTGAGACTGTTCACAAGCACCGAGTATGGCGCCGACTCTTCATCTTGTCGTCAAAAATGTTGCCGGTAACTACTTTTTTTCTCTTCTGCTCTCAGTTTTGTTCTGCGGTTAGGTTGTGTTTGGTTTCCAGGAAAGGAAAAAGGAGGTGAGGAATAGGTTAGGATGCGTACACACGAGTTGTTGTTACTGAGGTTTCCTGGAATTTTGCAGCCTGTGAATGAAGCATTTAGGGTTTATTTGTCACCGCACACTTGCTTCACTGCTGTGTTTTATGCGTTTTGTCCTTTTTGGGGAAATGGGTAGTCAAGTTTTGACTGAATTTTTTGTGGGTTATTCAATTTATGTTGAAAAGTTATCAACTTGGTTTCTGATGTATGTACTTTGTTATCTGAGGTATACTTAGGTTTGTGCTGGGATAGTGGTAAATTGTGAAGCATTTGGTATAGTATTTAGTTTAGTTTGTAGCAGATATTGTTTTGGAATTAGTTCTGAGTTCACTATTTTTGGAAATAGTGACTCGAGATTGCTACAAAAAAAATAGGGTTTTAAGCTTTCATGTAGTTAACAACTTATACTTATCTCTGTATAGAGCTATGTTTATGTTGTGCTTTGACTTCACTTGTTTACATGTGTGTGTATCTGCCGTTGAATAGTCACTAGGGTTGATGTGTTTGCCATGATAACGAATTTGGGTGTTACTGTGGTTGCATTGTGGTTGCCATGGTAGGGACTTTGAGTGCGACTTCACTTGTTTTTTGGGTTTTTCAATTTATGTTGAGAAGTTATCAACTTGGTTTTGAGGCCTATACTTGGATTAGTGTTGAGATAGTTGTAAATTTGAAGCATTTGGATAGTATATAATTTAGTTTGTGGCAGAAATGGTTTTGGAATTAGTTTCTAAGTTAACTAGTTTTGGAAACAGTGCCTCAAGATTGTTTGGATTTTATGTTTTTAACCTTTCATGTGGTTAAATACTCACATTTATCTCACTTGTTTGCATGTGTGTGCATCTGTTGGTAAATAGTTGCTAGGTTTTGAATCTTTTGATGTCTTTGCCATGGTAGCAAGTTTGGGAGTTACTTCAATCTCTTTGATTAATAGCATAGTTCTTGTTGAACACGTGTAGAATAGTAGCACAAGCTAAGTTTTATTTCCGTGGAATTGTAGTTACTACTAAGGATGAGTTGGGTATATACCCTTCTGAGTCATGTGTAAATGGACTATGTTTGTTTAAGGTTCGATCTTTTTAACGAACATATGAAGTTAGATTCAAGATATTATGATGTTATATTGTTATGTTCAGTCGAGTATCCTTACTGTGTTTCAGGGTATGGTCTCCCAGACGGAGCATGCCTTCCATGTTCTGGAGTTTCAGGAAAAGCAGTCACTGTAAACTTTTGCTTGTCTCGTCGGTTGAAATTCGGGACTCTTGCATTCCCTCCCAAAGGAGTGCCTTTCGTGTGCAGGGCAAGTTCTAGTGGCAATAAGAGAAATCCAAAACGCGGGCCCTCCCAAGGCAAGAACAAGCAAAATGATTTGGCAGAGATCTTTGAGGACGATGTATATCTTGGGCTGGACTCCATATCGAATAACCCAAGCTCCCAAGCCGCGGCAGCACCAGGAACCAAAGAGAAGGAGGTTGCTGACTTGTTCCGGAAAGTCCAGGTTCAGCTAAGAGAAAAAGCTGCAAGAAAGAAAGAAGAGAAGAAGGTTGTTGAACCCACCCCACGCCCCCCACCAAAAGAAGAGCGTAAATCAGACGACTCCATAAGTTCCCTCCTTGAGATTTTGCAGAGGCACACGGGAAAGAATGGCAACAATGATATGGACAAGTCAGCACAGAACGGAGCTGTGAGTAATGGCGTGGCCTCTAATAGGAAGAATTGGGATAAGCCATCGAAATTTGGACGGAAATTTCCAACTTCTCAAAGGAACTATAATTCTGGTGAGGATTTTGAGAAGCCTGTGCAGAGTTCGAGTGGTATGAGGAAGAAGTTTGAGGATGACATGTTAGATGAGTCTGATGAAGAATCTGATATGGAGGCAGACGACGAGTTTACCTCTCTCAAGTCTAGTTGGCCTTCAAGTGGGATAGGGAAGAAGAAGGTGGCTGATATATTGCCTGAGGTTGAAGAAGATCCTGACTTGGACTTGGGCTTGGACTCTGAGTCTGATTCTGAGATCGAGTTCGATCCTGAGCCAGAGCCAGAGCTCAAAACTGAGGCAATCTTGACAGATGAGGATGCTTATGATGAAATTTCAGACGCAAATGCAGGAGTGGATGCAGAAGAAGAAGAAGAAGAGGAAGAGGAAGAGGAGGAAGAAGTGGATTTGAAGGGTATGAAAGTAGTAGAACTGAGAGAACTTGCAAAAGCACGAGGACTTAAAAAGTTTTCAAAGTTGAAGAAAGACGAGCTCATTGACTTGTTAAGTACGAGTTCAGTCTAAACCAAACCACCATCATTAAAAGGGATGAACAAGCAACACCATTGCATTCTTGGCTGTCACTGAAAATGCAGACTTGTGTCTGGCTTTCATTTTTGTGTTTTAAATTTGGAGAATTTGTAATGGATTGTTAAAGAGCACTTCAATATTATCAGGTCAAGCTTTTTGAAACTTCTTAAGTGAAAGTTTAGGTGACGGAATATTGTTGTGAAGGTCTTAAGTGATCAAGTATTTGGATTCTCAGTCTTATGTGAAGAAAAGAAGTAATTTTTTTTTAAAAGATGTGATTTTTTTCAGTATCAGGAAGTATAATCCAACATAACCCTTTTGCTTGACCAATAAATAGCGTTCGTCTTGACCAATCAGATTACTTTCCAATCAGATTACTCTTAGTGAACAAAACGATGTAAAATAGAATTTATTACTACAATAATGAGTTTATTAGTTACAACAATATGGTCAAAAGCAAATATTTACAACAAGAACAATGGATGAAACCCAGAAACATATGATCATCCTTTCTAATATTTTCCATATGCAAAACTCATATATGCTTTAATAATCAAGAACCTTTCTTTGTTTTCTTCAATTCTACTATGGTTGGGCCATTTCTATGTCTTTCTAATCCTTCCCTTTGCGCCTCTTGTCGCGTTTCTTCACTCTCTACTGTGTTATTCGCATCATCTTCCCAATCATCTCTCATAATCTTGCACTGCTGATAGTACCGAATCGCCACAAACAGCATGAACACTGCAAAAATTCATTGATATCAACAAAACTAAACTCTGTTGGTTAATCAAGGTTAAGGGTTGGCTTGATTAATCCTCACCTGCCCATACTCGAGCAACGATGGAAGATAGGTTCCATACTAGAGTGAAGATGGCAAATGCAACGGCTTTCTTGTGAGTGCATGACTCCCAAGCATCTCTGAACCTTCCAACCCAGAATTTACCTTCATGGTAATCAGAATCGAAAACAAGTTTTAGAACATAAACCCGATATTTGCAGACATGTTTACAATCATTCTAATAAAGAAATCTACAATAAAAGCAAGTCAGCCTCTGTCATATAGGACCTACTGATAAAGACAAGAGGAATGCACAATTCTGATGTGCCCTACCCAAGACCTGCAAATGAAATGGTCCCTCGAAAAATAGCCGTTATGAACCTCTTAGTTTGTGGTCTCTTAAGACATGTAAAGTCAAAAGATGCAAAATTATATCCTTATTATAGATATACCATGGATGCTAAATGGGGATAATCTCACTCAGTTACCCTTAAGTATGCACCTTTCTCAATCAACTATCCCAAAGTTTTTGACAACCCCCTGAAAAAGATTTGTCACAATTTATCCCATCTCCGTCAATTTTTGGGTGTGAAATGATGGAAATACCCCTTTTCCATGAGGGTATTTTCGTCATCTCAGACCCAAAAGTTGACTTAAATATGCATCCACCTCTTGTTGCCCTCCTGCCTTTTCTTCCACAGGTCATCAACACAAGAATTGGGTGAACATTTATGACATGGGGACATGATCATAACTGGTCCACAAGAACAAAGCTGTACACTATGGATATGCCTCATGAGAGTAATGACCATAGCCAATATTGAAAGACAAGAAGATGTTAAGTTCAGAGAATGGCTTTTTTACCATATGCAGTTATGTGTGTTGAGTAAGAGGAGCAGACTTTTGGCAAAGTGAAGACCCCAAAAAAGCCTGAGATACACAGAAGCAGAGAGAATGTGAGTGTGAGGTGCACAACCAAGCAATTGACAATGCAAAAGTGAATGTGAGAATGCTCTGTAAAAACATGATCTGTCAACTTATTTCTCTGTTTGGTTGGCAGGAAAACCCCAGAAAATGATGCTCAGAATCATTTCATGACTGATTCATATGACCCATTTGAAAACAGAACAAACCCAGAAAATGATGCTCAAAATCAATTCATGACTGATTCATATGTCCCATTTGCCCATGTGAAAATGGAATAAACCCAGACTCTACCAGTGCATTGGAATTTGGAAAAAGTAAAAAAAAAAAATGCATCCTTGTGATGGCAAAAGTGTCTTTTTACATGTCAGAGAAGGGTCTTGAATTGAGGATTGAAACATTGAGAGGAAAGTGGCTTACCAAACTTGGCCATCTTCCAAATGGTGATGGAATTGCCACACCTGGCCAAAACAAAGAGCAGAACTGCCAACTGCAATAGTAAATGAATCATCATAAATCACTTTTTTATGTTTCTGAGTTTTAACATTCAAAGAAAAAAATGGAAAGTACCTTCATTGTAGTAGAAGGATCTCCAGAGAAGAGGGCTCTGAGCTTGAGTAAGAACTCATTCAAGTAAGGAAGGAACAGTTTAAGCAACCAAATTGCTTCTCCTTCACCCTCCACGTAGCTTGCATCATCATATGTGTCTATGACTCCTCTGGTTTTTAACAAGAAAATGATGAAAATTGAATAAGACAATAAAAATGACCAATTATGCAAATGTCACTGCTACTGAATCCTGATTATGTTACCTGCGAATTATGGACTTGTAGAGGAAGATGGCAGCAAGATAGACAAGACCCACATAGGAAACTACAGATATGAAGCTGCAAGAACAAGTAATTGACCAAAAGAGTAAGGAGACTGAAATGAACTTGAATCAAAATGCAGTGATAATACAATTGTTTCATCAGCTACCTGGTGTTAAGATCTTGAGTATAGGAGGATGAAATTATGACAAAAGTTCCAATTCCAAAGATGAATGCTGATCTCGAAACATCTCTCCACATTACTAAATCCACTGTGAGAAATGAATAGGTGAAGAAAGTTAATGAGCAAATCAAGAGAATGTGCAAGAAACTGAGAAGAACTCACCTAGACTCTGCAATTTGTTCTGGGTTTTGGGGAACCTCTTGGATTGATCTGAAACTGAAACCACAAACACCCAAATTGGTCATATAGTGAGATAGTGAGATAGAAGAACAAGAACAATCCAAACAAGGTAAAATTTGAAAACTTTACCAGGAGCAGGACTTGGAATAGGCTTTGTGGGTTGATGGTTTAGGCGAATTGATGAGCGTCTGATGACAGGTGAAGGTGGAGGAAGTTGTGTTCTCACAGTTGAAGCCATAGCCATTACTGGTTTTGCATTCAATTTACCAATCTTCTTCTCTTCAACCACAACCACCTTCTTGGGCTTCTGTTCTGGGACATTGATTTCCTTCACACCAATGCTCTCCTTCTCAACCTCCATCTCTTCCTCCATGTCTTCAAATTCATCCTCCTCCGGCTCCTCGTCTTCACCGTCTTCTCGTTGCTGTTCTTGAGCCACATTATTGCTTGAAATGGCCTTTTCTTTGCAAGTCTCAGAAGCTCCATCCTCCTTCTCTATCTCAGCAACTGGGTCTCTCCCATTGCTCTCCGGTTCATCCACAACATTATTGTTCTTATCAATTTCATCAACAGGAACATCACCAGAAACCGAATTGGCCTTCCTGGGTTCACTAGATCTCAGTTTCCGTCTTCCCTGAATTGGGCTTCCATTTCCTTCAAAATCAACTGAAGCACTGAGGCTGAAACCGAGCTCCTTGCTCCTCTCGGACCTCAGCTTCCTCCGTTCCCGAATCGGACCCTTCTCGGAATCGGAGGAGCTCTGCCGAAGCGAACCAGATCTGTGCTTGGAAACCTGAACTGGGCTGCTCTTAATACCCTCAAACCCCTCGAAATTGGTCTCCGATTTCCATGTCTTCCTCTTCACAGCCCCACCGATCGGGCTCTTCCTCACCTTCCCCACATCATCAGCAGAACCCACCTCCTGATCTCGATTATCATCGGGACCCACCTCACCGTCGTCGCCATTGAAGACCTTGATCCCACCTTTCACTTCATCAAGCTTC
>JAYMSW010002273.1:0-14213 GCA_036897725.1 Erodium texanum | reverse complement strand
AAATAGGACTCTTAAGGGCATGGTAAGGAGAATGATTGGTCATTCTATCTTACCTGAGTCTCTCTGGGGAGAAGTACCACAAGCAGTTGCAAAAATAGCTTATGAGCTTTGAATAGGTCGAAAATATTAGTCTAAAGTACTTTCACATATGGGGATGTCTAATTGAGGCAATACCTTATAGGCCACATGAAAAGAAACTGGACTCCAAAACTGTGAGCAACTATTTCAATGGTTATTTCTGAGCATTCTAGGGGCTACACGTTTTTTTATCCCATGAATAAAAATATTTTTGAGACAGGAACTACAAGTTTTTTTTTAAGAATTTTGAATTTGGGGGAGAAATAAGGTTAAAAACATTGTGTTCGAGGATGAATTGAGATCAAACTCCATTCTTGTTGTTATTTTTTATGATGTTGGGGTTATTTTACTTATAATTGATTAGGAAGTGAATTTGGAACCTCAACAAGACAATGTTGAACAACTCCCCATTCGGGATGAAATAGTTGTTTTAGAAGAACAAATTCAACCACCTCAACAACATGTGCTATTAAGGAGATCTACAAGAGAGAGGAGAAATGTGATTTCAGATGATTATGTTTTATTTCTCCAAGAATATGAGGATGGAACAATGGAAGATGATCCAATCAATTTCCTTCAGGCCATGAAAAATTCTAACTCTCTAAAACGAATTGATATTATGCAAGAAAAATATAAGTTTATGCAAGATAATGAAGTCAGGGTATTTGTCCCATTATCTGAAGGTGCAAAACCAATTGGTTGTAAATGGATATTTAAAACCAAGAGGGATGCAAATGGTAATGTAGAGAGGTATAAGTAACATCTTGTACCTAAATATTATACTCATAAGGAAAACATTGATTTTACAGGGACTTTCTCTTTGGTTCCATCGATAGGACTCTTTTAGGATAATTATGACACTTATTGCTCATCTTGGCCTTGAGTTATATCAGATGGATGTTAAGACTGCTTTTTGAATGACGGTATTGAAGAAACGATTTATATGGTATAACCGAAAAACTTTGAGTCAGGATATCCAAAGTTTATGGTTTGTAAACTTAAGAAATCCATTTAATGACTCATACAAGTTTCTCATCAATGGTACCACAAATTTCACCAAGTAATTGTCTCGTTAGATTTTGAGACAAATGTTGTTGATGATTGTGTGTATTAGAAGTTCAATAGGAGTAAGTACATGTTCTGGTTTTGTATGTCGATGACATATTTTCCACCGATGATATAGGACTAGTACATGAAACTAAGAAATTTCTATCTACTCATTTTTAGATGAAAGTCTTAAAGATACCTTTTTTTTAAGGAATTCAGATACATCGAGACCGATCTCGAGGTACTCTTGGATTATCACAAAAGAACTATATTGAAAAAGTACTCAAAAGGTTTGACACGCGAGTACCTACACCAGGTGGCTCCCCATTGTTAAGAGAGATAATCTAGTCTTGCACAATACGTTAAAACTAACCTTGAGATACAGGCAATGCAAGAGATTCCTTATTCATCGACTATTGAAGTTTATTGCATACATTATTAAGGTGTTAGGAAGATATCTAAGCAACCATGGGCCATTAGATAAAACATTATTAAGGTGTTAGGCAGACCCTTTGAGGATATCATGTTTTGGTGGGAGTTTGTATTAAGTACTTGGATAATTTCTGATCAAAAATGAAGTATTCAGTCCATGTATTCGATTTTGGTTATTGATCTTACTTAAGTTTAGGAATTGACAAGTTGGAAATAGTCATGTCGGTTCACGTTATATGCATTTTCTATGCTACATAGCCAAGGTCGGAGCCACAGTTCCCAGCGGGGGCATGTGCCCCTCTTGAATTTTTTTTATTTCTTCTTAATTTTTAATTATAATTGGTAAAAAAAATAGTCTTATATATTTAAGATATTGATAAATTTGCTATAAAAAAAAATTATCCTAATGAGTCTGCTCGAGTTAAATTTGAGCTCAAGATTGAACTTATTTAACAAACAAGTCGAGCTCGAATCGAATATTTCCGGTCTCATGGTCCATCTCATTTAACATTAAATTAAAAATATAATTTATTTCATAAAATCAAAATATTTTTTTATTTTTTATTAGATAAGAAGCCAGTGGATAATAAATAATAAATATGCATCATGGTATTATTTTCCATTTTATAAACAACAAAAATGTTTATATATATAGCTTTAAAATATGAAATCTTTGATGTTACAGTATGTAATGAGTAGTCTTCTTTTTTTTCATTTTATGTGATTTTAATACTATTTTATGTTGATTTTATGTTGACGAAAAAAATTATCTGTGTCCCACCTCATCGAAAAAGCTGACTCAGTCACTGTACACAACCATGATTGATTTATGTCATTTGCCTATATATTTGCATACGTGACCCACTATGGTTTAACCATAAGTAACTTGATGAATGTTGTTTTGATTTTATTTGAGTATGATTGACAGACGAGATTGTTAAAAAAAAAACCTATTATATAATGACACTATCTGAGCTCATAAGGTTATACATTTCTCAAGAAAAATATATGTTGTTGTCCAACTGAGAGATCGTTGGATTAAAACTCTATTACAAATTAAAGTGACCAATAAATTATTGTATAGTAAGTATTATAAATATCCATGGGATTTAATGTGTACATACTAAATATAATTTGTTATTTGTAAAGAGATTAAATTACTAATTATATAAAACCAGTAAGTGGATTATTAAAATTGGTTATAGATTGGATGTGGCTTCTCATATTCTATATCTCACCCTCATACGAGAAAATAACCAAATCAAATAACATCTATTTTGTTGAAAGACCGAAACTGTAATTGTGGATCAATCTTCATCAACGTTTAATGATATCAAGTAAGTATGTTTCTCGTTTCAAAAAAAAAAAGAAGAAGTAAATATGTCTCTGTTAATTAATTATATATTCTGTCAAATGAGCTCTCACCACTTGTAATAACACATGTTGACTATGACCAATATAAAAAAAAAAGGGGAATGGATTCGCAATAACATTATGGTGGAGTTCTGCCTTAAAAAAAAGTCTTATTTTCAATTAAGAATATCATCGTGCATCGCGGGTTCATTTCTTTATTTTAATATGGCGGCCCAGCTGATCAAGCCTAATACAGGTTTAAGGCACATTTAATTAGGTTTGGTAGATGAGTTGGTGACTTTTTTAATTGTGCCTTGAACTGTATCATCAATGCCTGAATGAATTTAATACTGTATTGGATTAGGAGGATTAAGTGATGGTCATTTATGTCTGTCTTGCCAACTTTCTTGATAACCCTTCAATGCTCGTCTCTCATAGGCCTGCCCAACATTCCGTTTACAATTTTTTTAAATTAAAATATATTTATATGTGATATTTTATAAAAATTAAAGACAGATAATCATCGATTCTTATTGTCTAAAAATTTATAGATAAAAAAATTATGTTAACAATTATTTTAAAAAGAAAAATAAAACTAGAATTCATTTTAAGATACTTATTAACCAAATCAAATCACACAAAACAAACGTTTTAAATTTGAAAATATTTTACCAAAATTAATATAATGATTCAGATGGGGACATGTATTTAGGCATTAAAGGAAAAGATTAAAAGTTGGACGCATTAGGCAATGGATCTGTAGTTTCTGGCCTATACGGATATAGAACAGTTGCGCGGACGACGTCGTTTGCGAAGAAATGCTCTGAGTCGACTCCGAGTGAGACGAGCTGATTCAGTGACTCCATTTTCGTCTTATCCCGTCTTCTCCGTGCTCACTCTCCACTTTCAGATTCCAAACAGAATTATATATACACGCATGGTTGTGCGTATATCGTAGACTGCACATCACAAGCACTCGATTCATCAGCAGAAGCAGCAATTACAATTTCTGGGTTTTGGAACCGATGGCTCTGAATTTGCTTTGTCCAGCTGAGCTCAAGTCCGTCTCTTTCTTGGACTCTACCAGGCCCACTCACCTCCCCAAGCTTCCACTTTCAGGTTCACTTTCTTCGCCTCGTTTCTCTTTTCTGTTCGGCTTCCGAGAAAATTAGCAAAACAAAAAAAAAAAGGTGAGGTTGACTTTCACTTTGTGTTGTGCTGCCGCTTGACCCTTTCATTCTGGCAATTTTCTTCTGCACACTTTAAGCAATCGAAACTTAGAATCAGAAAGCTTGATTGTTGTGGATTTGTTCTACTTCATGTATCCGATTGGTTCACGAAGAATGTTGGTAATTTTGATTTTTATCTTTTGGAATATAGAGTGGTTTCATGCATCTTCTGTTTGATCGTAGACTTCTAGTAGTTTTGCGTACATGAAACTGCACTCCATTTGATCATTTCATTTTTTTTTAAAAAAATTCTACTTACCAGCTCATTGATTTCTTTGATGTTTTGATATCTGAGACTGTTGGGTTTTTTTTTCTGCCTTTTTATTAGATCTGCTCAATTTGCTTGTAGAGTGATGTTCCTTTATAATCATGTATCATTAGTTTACTTTTTAATGGCTTTGTGATCTCTAGGTAGGTTCACATGGAAGAGGAAGGATTTTGGAACTGCGTTTGGTAGAAAAATTCAATGTTCTGCTTCTGCACAGCAACCACCTCCAGCTTGGCCAGGACGAGCTGTTCCAGAGTCTGGTCGTAAGACTTGGGAAGGTCCTAAACCGATCTCTATTGTTGGATCTACCGGCTCCATTGGAACTCAGGTACACATCAAAACATCATGGCTTCCATGAACACTAGTCATATACTTTTGCTAGAACCTATTCGAAACCATTTTTATCATTCCCTTTCTGTTTTGCATGCAATGAAACAAGAATTGAAGTGAACACATAACTGATATATGCTAGATTGTATAGTCCTAACAAGAGGACTTCAAAAGCTGACCACTTTCTGAAGATGCAGTAGCTTTGTGTAATTATTTTCATTGACATCATGACCTCTATCTCTATCTCAATGTTCCTTTTATTTTACCTTTTCATTCTGCTTCACTTCTGTTATAATGAACGGAATCTGGAAAATATACCCTCTTCATGTTGAATTAGTTTGGCCACGAGGTCAACTACTGGTTGCTTAGAATGAGATTTTGTTGCTCTGCAGACATTGGACATAGTGGCTGAGAATCCAGATAAATTCAGAGTTGTAGCTCTTGCAGCTGGTTCCAACATAACTCTTCTTGCTGAACAGGTAACCTGTCAATTTCATAATGTTATATAGAACTCCTGGTACTTAAATTTTCTGCATCCAAAGTCTACATGGAAAGGTTTTACCATCACTTGATCATCAACTCAAATAGTATTGGTGTACCGATGAATAATAGAACCCTGTTATGAACGAGTGCGTGCAATGTTTTTTTTTTCATTTATTGTCTACCATTAGTTCAGAGCAGAACAAGATTTATTAGTTTTGGTTCATTGTTGTTCATATATTCATGGTACCGTACAGGTGAAGACATTTAAACCTCAGCTTGTTGCTATAAGGAATGAGTCATTGATTGATGAACTGAAAGAGGCTTTAGCTGATGTCGAGCACATGCCTGAAATTATTCCTGGAGAGCAAGGAGTTGTTGAGGTAGCTGAATATTTATTTCTTTAATACATGCTCAATATGGAAGGGAAAAGAAAAGAAATATCTATTCCTCGGCAAGGTTCTAAAACTCGGGATTGGCCAAAACTCGGCAAGGCTGTCTGGGGAGATCCTGAGGAGATCTCAGGAGTTCTTGTCAAAACTCGTTTTGTATTAAAATATTAATATACATTAATATATAATGAAATTTTCAATATATATTGCATATTTTAATATATCTCTGTATTGAGAATGATTAATTTTGGACTAAAGACATATTCGAGATGCCTTTTGTCATCGCTGTACAAGAGAAAGGGGGTTACAAAACTAGTAAGGTTTCAAAATTTCAGTGAGTTGACCCAAATTTGCCTTGTTGACTGAGTTTTGACCGAATTGTGGTATTGACCGAGTTTTGCCCGAGGTGGATGAGTTTGATCGAGTTTCCCATTGATACTCGCTTCTCGGAGGCTTAGATTTCTCGAGATCTCCCGAGTTTTAGAACACTGGTTAATTGTTAAAATGTGCCTTATATTGGTGAAAATATACACGGTTAAGATAGATGAAATATTCTAATTATTGTCATGTGTCTTGCAATGGAGGTTGTTTTCTAACCCTAAAATATCACTTTCTAATTTCCTTCTTAAATCAAACCCTACTCTTAATGTTATATGAAAGAACAAGAAATGAACCAATAAACTTAGAATTGAAAATGGAATAGCAGCTTAATTCATTAGCAACGATCGTTTTGCAAAGATAGCCCCAACTTGGGACGGTTTTCTATAAATTAAGTTACCAATGTCATCGTGACAAAAACAAAAAAAAAAACCTAGGAGAGTATCGCTATCTAAATATACCCCTCACACTTGAGCCTGAATCTTCTAGAGATATACCATTCTCTCTCTTCTCTTATGCAAGGCAGAACCACAAGGAAGAAGGAGCATGACTAATGGCTATCGGCACGAATGGAGAAGGGACATGTGTAAAGCTCAACTCCCTGTGAGAACCTGACGTGTGGAACACCCGAAGACTGCTACTTAAATGAAACAGTTTGTTTCACATAGTTATTATAGAATTTGAAATGACTTGACTTGGAAGCTACCTTGACAATACTTCCTCCTTAGGCCTGACCTCAAGCTTGTAATTGAGCAATCCAATCTGGAAACTAAGCCCGAATTACTGAGGCATCCTCCCAAGTAGCATCATTAGTAGTAGACCTTTCCTAGTAGATCAAGTACTGGACCACGATTGCATTATACCTTTTAATCATTCTGGTCTGCAAAATGGCAAAGAGAAAAAGCTTTAACTATCCATCATCAGTTGTATCATGCAGGGAATGGAGCATTCTGTTCTTATGGCCCAATTGCTTCTTCAAGAGAGAAGCATGAAATATTGGGTGGATTTTGGACCCCTTTGGAAGCCTTAACTCATAAGCCATAATACCTTTCGACCTGCAAAAGGTCCATAAAACCTAGCAGAAATTTTCATAGATTTTCTCAACAACAAAGAAGCTCCTCTCAGTCATCTTTTTATCAGCATATAGGGTTCATAATCATATAAAGCCTGAAATGGTGACATTTGTAGAGCAAAATGTAAATTTGAGTTATACCATAACTCAGCAAGGGTAAGCCACTTATGCCATTTTTGGGGTGCTCGGTTGGTTAACTCTCTCAGTTTGTCCATCAAGCTAAGGGTGGTAAGAGGTTGAGAGATTGAGCTGGTACCCACCCTTTTAAACAACTCCATCAAGAAATTACTAACAAAAATTGTCTCTGTCAGACACAATAGGTAGTGACAAACCATGCAGCTTGAAGATTGTATCAAAGAATAATTGAGCCGTAGTGACATCAGAGAAAGGGTGATGCAGAGCTAAGAAATGGGCACATTTAATGTACCTGTCAATAATGACCAAGATGGTATCCTTCCCCTCAAGATTGGGAAGCCCTTCAATGTTATACATAGAGATATGTTGCCAAGGAGTATTGGGAATAAGGAGAGGTTGTAATAAACCAGGATAAGGCATATTTTTAGCCGTGCAACTTTGGCATGTATCACATTGCTGAACAAAAGAATATATATCTTGATTCATGTGAGTCCAAATAAAATGAGCTTTGACTTTTTTTGTTGTTGTGACATTGATATCAGACTGACCACCAATAGAAGCAAAATGAATGAACTCCATAATTTTGACCCTGATGTTGTTGCTTAACTAGATCAGGGATTTGGTCGTTCGATGACAGGTAGTTTGTGGCTTTGGCAAGCTTGAGTTCGACGAACCCAAATATGGAAAATATAAATATTACGGTGGTTGAAATTGAAAGGTTATGATGGCTGAAGTGGAAGAATTAAAAGAAGAGATCTAAATTTGATGTTGAAACTGGATTTGCAATTTGCAATGTTGAAATTGGATATGCAATCAGTGATATCGCAGAACCTAGATTTGATAAAGGTCGGTGACCTTGAAGTATGCTATGTTGTAACTTAAGACTTGAAGTTTGCGAGGAAGAAGATGAAGGACAACGACTGGATGTTGCAATCACCTGATTTTATTAAGGAAATTGAGTTTGTATGCTGTAATAGAAACCGAAAGATGAAACACAACGTTATGATCTGGTTTATTTGTCCGTTGAAGCCGCCGAAATCCGTGAAGAAGAAGAAGGAGCAAACTTCTGATTTTTTTTCTTCTCTAAGATCGGAACACTCACCCATGGTCCACCGACAAGGAGCATAGCTCCACATCGGTGCTTAGAGATGAAGCCAAAGAAGAAGACATGACTGGACCTAAAATTCCGATTTCTTTTTATTTTTATTAAATACTTTAAAAATAATAACTAAGGTACATAAATGTTTTTGTTAATCTGGTTTTGCATAAACCATTCTGTAGTTACTTTCTAATTATTTATAAGAATAAATTACAACTACACACATAAACCCATACTCTATTTTCGTTTGGCTTAGCTAACATTTTATCTTTCTTTTTAAAGACACAAAACTTTTGAAAATTCACATCATTAACAAATTTTATCAAATTTTGTAAGATTTCGAAGTAAACTGACAAAAAAATGCCTTTTCCTCTCCTAATATTCAAAGGTTGTCACTCAATCTTAAATCTTATTATCCATAAATAAATAAATGATTAGTAAAATGAAAAATCATAGAAGAAAAATTAAATTTTAAATATTTATTATTTTCCTTAAAATCAATTATAAATATTTATCATTTTCTACAAAACTAGAGTTATGGACGAAATAGTAAGTATACATCAAATCTATTAGAAAAGGTAAAACAAATTTTATGAGTCGGATTTATTGAATAATCCGTGTTTAATAGGTATGTATTAATAATCATTACCTATACAATTTGAAAGATTTGTCATTTTACTCTCTAACCAAACTAACATTGTGTGATTTGGATTTTTGTTGGCAAAGTTATGGACATTTGAGCAAACAAAGGTCAATCTGAAAATTCTGGTAACAAGCAAGCTCATCACCTAGTTGTATCTAACCAAGTCATGCACGAATTTTAAACCATCAAGACAATTTCAAACCTTCAATGATGAACAAGGCATGCTATGGAAGATTGAAATTGCTACATTGGAATGGTTGAAGTCATACTATTAAGATACGTGTACGTATGATCTTTAAAATATGTTTGACTATCTCAACACTCAATCTTCTTTTCCATATTCAAAAAATCTGATTTTCCTTTGTCATTTAATCCTTTTCTTTATTCATTCAAATTGATTTTGAAAATAGAGAAATCATCATTTTAATCTTGAATTTTCTTGAAGGCATTTTTTTTTTGTCAAGATATGCAACTTGACTTTGTATTCAAGCATTTTACAACAACTCTTTTTTTAAAAATTTTTTTTTAATAAGAGTCGGGAGTTTTGTTTATATTAGCCTCATTTATTTCTTCGTTGCACACATAACACTTCTACTCTTTCTCTACAAAAATTCCAACACAATGATCTTCTTCATCTTTGAGAGAAAAGTCATCTTAAGAGCTCTAATCTCCTTTATTCTAAAAATTGTTTTCAAAGTCATGAACTAATAGTTTCATATCTTTTGATCTTTGAAAAAAGCATGTGTTCTTCTTGTTAAATCATTTCATGAACATGTTATGCTTTCTTTGTAAATTATGTTGAAATCATCTTCTTCAAAATCATCCTGAGCTAAGTCTTACATAACTTGAAACAACGGTACATAGCTTGCTTATGCTTCATTTTTGTATCTTGATTGTTATTAAGGCATTATGTTTATTCTATAAAAGATTAAACATGTTGCTTTATTGACTCTTGGTGAACTAACCTCGATATCTTCATATTGTATTTAGTCTTGTAGGCTAGAAACCAAGTGTTGTAGTTAGTTGCAAGATTTCTTCTTGCTCCTTATTTGGTGTTGTAAGTTGGAACACTAGTTCTTGTAGGACTTTGTAACATTTACGGTAAATTAGTAAAAGCCTGAAATCTTAATGAGTTTTTTAGGGTGAATGGTCATTTTTGTAAAAAAAACTAATGGTGTTAGTTTGCAAACGGAAGTTTTTTTTACCGGTGTTTTTTACAAACTTAGTAAAACACCGTTAGTTTTTGTAAAACAAGGTTAGTTCAACGTTAGTTTTTGTGGTTTTCCCTAAAAGATACAAACAGAACATTGCCAAGGCTATGAAATTTTGGTTGTATTGTATGGAGAATCTGGTCACTAGTCATAATGAACTCAGTTATTTGATCACATCCCTGGGTTGGTGTTAACCGTGTCTTAGATGCTAGGACCAAAAAAGTCACCATCGTTCGTTAACAACAGAACTCTTGTAGGAAGAGGTAAGGACATGACAAAGTTTCTAAAAGAGGAGCATTGGCAATCATTAATCTAAAGACTCCTCCAAACTCACAGGGGAGCAAAACCTGTGTATAATACCAATAGAGAAGCTGCATTTATACTTAAATAGTTTGCTTTTAATGTTTTTTTTATCCATAATTTTATGTATCAAATATACAAATAGCAATCAACCTTGTTTATATAAAAGTAAAGAGTCACTACCCAAACTACTCTAGGAAAAGGTATTGTTATAGAATTGTTATGGATAAAGTTTCTAAAAGAGGAGTAACAATCATTTTGAAGACTTTCCCAAATTCACAGGGAAAACCTATGTACAAATACCAGTAGAGAAGTAGTTGCAGTTACACTTAAATAGTTTAGTTCTGTTTTTTTCTATCCCTAATCTTGTGTATCAAGCAAGTATAGATAATAATCAATCTTATTAATATAGAAGTAAAGAGACACTACCGACTTTATTTTTAGTTATTATTAAGACTGATGTATCAATAACTTAATTATGAACCACCTTTATGTAGAAATGAGTTCATTAACATCACTTGATCCCGTGTTCTTTTTTATTATTTAAGAGATACCTACCATGAGTTGAGAGAGAAGCCCAAAAAAATGGAAGAGATGGTGGGTAATAATACCGTTGGTGAGACCTGAACCCCGGTTTTCAAGACCATAGTTTAAATGCTTAACTATTAAGACAACCAGCTTTGGTTAGTTTACTTCTAATGTTAGTAGCCTATAACAGGTTATATAAACTTACCAGCAATAAGCAGCATAACAATTTTCTATACCCCAATCCAAAACAACAGTACATATCGTTGGTTCAGTCCATGGATGCATTAATCTCAGCAAATGCAGAGCATAGTGAAAAAGAAATCAAAATACTGTATGTATATGTCCAGATAGCAATACAGCACAATAATACTAGTCATAAAAATATGCTTATTGCAAACCAAATCACACGACATATACAGCAAAGTTGAGATCAAACAATGCAATAGCAAATACTCACATAAAGTAACCCAACTCCATTTCCATTTTAAAGGCACAAATAATCTCAGCGATGAGTGTTCATACAAGGATGCAAAAAGCAAAACAAAAGCTGATGAACTTAAACTTGATGACTAATTGACTATGCAATTATTAGTCTATATATAAATATAGGTATTTCGTAAACTTCATCCATTATAGATGTCGCTGAACTAACCATTGAATCCTCCCAGATTACAGTTGGGTGAGAAATTGCGTCGGAATCCAGGAAACGGTAAACTAGGTTGTCCAAAAGGAGAAGGAATCCCAAGACCAGGGAGGCGATCATTATCACCACCAATAATTTGAGGAACCCAAAAAGGGTTAGGGTCTCTTCTAGCTGGGAAGTAATAAGGCCTGTTGACACGAGGAAACCCCTGCAACCTGCTAGCTTCCCTTGTGCTCTTCTTCTTCCACTCCCAGGAAGAAACAAAAGTCTCTTTCCAGTTGACCCTTTCCTGCATATTCACAGAACTTCCAAACTCCTCCAGAACTTTCTGTTTCCACAGATCATTACTGGAAGACAAATATAGCAATTCGGAACACACACAACCAACCTTTGCCACATCTACACCACTAAGTGACTCCAAAATCTTAAGTTTAATCTCAGTTGGGAGGCGCATAAAGCAGGGCGGAGGCAGTAAACCAGCTCTTTCACAGAGATCAATCAGTAAAGGCAATGCAAGTCCATCTTTTACTATCTTCCATAACTCAAACACTTCAGTTTCAGGGTCTGATGAGCTTGCAGGCTCGGCATTTTCATTGGTCTTGTAACTAGAATCATTCTTGGCCAAAACCAAATCTATAGTAGGTGCAAACCTGTATTTGTTCAAACATACCCGATGGACTCCTGACTGCCCCGTAGCCAGAGATCCATAAACATTAACAAATTGACCCAAACTTTGAAACTTCAAAACAGCAGTTTCTGATGAATTAGTGCCATCAACAAGCAGCTGAGGCAATGTGTACCATAGTGACATAGTGGAACCTGTGGAAGGCCACCCTTCAGGTAGATGAAGCCGACCAATCCGCAACCCTGATGCAGCATCAAAGCCTACAAAACCAGTCTCCAATAGAACCGCGTGAACCGCAATCACCAGAAGTTTCTGATCATTCCCATTATCACCCAGCCCCTCCCTTAAAACCCTCCTCAAAAAGCATGGCTCAGAGAATTTCTTCCCCGTCACAACAGACCCGTCACCGTCGACATCCATGTCCTCGTAGCCAGCAAATTCTTGGGTCATCGCTATTTCTTTATCAGCACCCAAATTGGACATCTTTCGCTCAGATTGCTCCTTCGCAGTCAAATCTCTAACTAGGGTTTGCTGATTTGGGAAATTTCCAGCTGGGCTCTCAAAATTCTCAATTTTGTGCTCTGGGGTTGCTTCATTTGAACAGTTCGGAACTGGGATTTCAGGTATCTGGGATTTTGACCCCTGAGAATTGAGATCTCTGGCTTCACCTCCGGGAGGCAGTTGGGTTACAGATGAACCGGAAGCAAGGGTTGGGAGAGAGAAGGAATTGGGATCAAGAGAGTAGAAGACAAGGTCTCCGGAAGTCATGCCGAGAGATTGGATTGGTGCATTTGGGGAAGACGCCTCCAGCCCCGCCTTCCTATTGAGCGATAGATGAAGGGACGAAGAAGACGACGACATGATAGCCCGGGATATATGCTCTTTGAGCTGCTGCAGAGAGCACGTATCAGGTACTTCGATTTTTAGGGTTTCTTTGGATTCAAGATACCGAATTCTGAGCTTCATGGCTGCGATAGTTGCCCCAAACGATGAGGATGATCGATGTATGAGTGGAAAATTTTCACAAAGTACCCTTTACCTGCCGCACATTTGCAAAAAGTGATAGGGTGCTCAAAGTTTGATCGTAATTGGTGTATCGGTCGTAACCGGTCGGTACCGGACCGTCAATGGGATGTTCCGCCGGCCATTGGCCCGGTGCGGTCAAGAGATATCACATACCGGTGGACACCGACCTGGTTACGGTTACAACGTTGTTTTACTGTCGGTTAACCCGGCTAGACCGGCATCCAAAACTCCATGGTTATTTGGGCCCTTAGACATACGCCATAGTCACTGCAATAGGTAGGAGACTTAAAGAGGTTGTTGTACAGGAGAGAGAGACTAATCAACAAATCATGGGTCATAGTAAATTAAAAACAGTGATAACTCAAACAGGAGCTTTAATTAAAATATTGAATGATTATTTATATTAAACAAAGTATCATGATCACTGATTTGGGAAGCCACTTCGAGAGTTCATGGGAGGTGATGCATACTAGTGGTACTTGATTGGTAATGACCAACAACTATTGGTAAATTTTTGGATACTGTAGTCGGAGACCATGCTTACATCATCATAGGGCCAAATTGGCCCACTAGTAATTATGAGTCGGTCCATCGGGCCATGTACGGTCATCGAAATTGAAATAGGAATAGTTGTAGAACTTGAAATTTGATAATTAAGCTTCCAAGTGATTCCAGAAGCTGAGTGTTAAGAATAAAAAATTCAATTTACGAAATAGGGGTTAATTGGTTGATATATAAAAGGTTATCATAGTGGTAAGAATCGGAAATTCAAAAATATGGTTTTAGGACTCAATTTCAGCCCACATAAAGGCCTGACTAAAGGGCCCAAGGTGGCCAGCCCGGACTGGTTATTACCGGACACCGGCTATAAAAAAACCGATCGGACCGGTAACCATTGGCTCCATTTCAGCCCCAAAAAAGGAGACAATGGGACACCCGCCCCC
>JAYMSW010002272.1:0-14215 GCA_036897725.1 Erodium texanum | reverse complement strand
GTCCGCGGTCTCCTCTCGGCATGGTGTCGCCTCGGCCTCCCTGCCATCATCGCCCGTAGCTTTGGTCGGCATTGTCTAGCCTCGCCCTGGACCATCAGATTTGCCATGCTGCTAGTCCGGTCATCGCGCTTCCCCGTCCCTGAGGTATGCTCGATTGTGAAGGATCCGTGTCTAATTTTATGTGTTTTGTTGTATGTTGAATACTTTTAGGTAGTATTGTGCCAACTTCGTCTACTTTTAAGCACCATCTTTGACTGGAATAGGGTATCATTAAGCTGGATTACGATGTCAGATTTTGTCTGACGTTGGCACGTTGTTAGTGCTTCAGGTCCTTACGTATAGGACTAGTTGCATGCAACACGCAAGCTATACTCTACGAGTAGATGGTTGGAGGAAGTTATTTCCCAAGACTAAGTTCTGTGAGAGCCATTGTCCGGTCCCATCACAAATTCATTACGTATATATTTAGGAGATATATAATATTGATGACAATTTTTATCAAAAAAAAAATATGCATGATAAAATGCACGTGAAAAATAGAAAATAGGGCATGAGTTAAAAATAAGATTTATCAAGTGTTTATACTTTATAGCATCAAATTAATTATACAACATACGCCATTATTAGATTTAGAAGAATCTTATCTGAACATACTTTGAGAAAATTAGAATACCTAGTATCAGAGCAAATTCATAAGAAAATGAATTTTAACCCTCTTGATAATTGGAGAGTAATATCTTATTATTGATGCTGAAATATATTTTTGTGAAGAACTCTTAATTTTTCTTGTAATAATTTAATTGTATGAAAATAATGAATAATAAATTCCAAATTTCTTTGACTCTCCCGTCGTATCTTAGTTTCTTAAACATTAAAAGGCAATGATGATAGACGAATGAGTAACAGTACTGAATTAGTTTTGGTAGAACAAGTTAGAAGATGTTATGGCATCGCTGTTTAAGGCAAGAAAAAAAAAAGATTGTGAAGACTCTTTCAAGGACCATATCAATGATTGTGGCCACAAATTAGGCGCGCCTGAAAATGAATCAAATAAACAATACTTCCAGTTTAGTTATGGGACCATGCAGAATGATTAATCCTCTAACATAAGCATGCACTAATCTGAGTAAATGGCTAAATATTATGTAGTTTATATATAGACATTTTTGTATGAACCCAAAAACAAAATCGTGTAATAGTTTATGTTAAGACTTAATGTTGCCAACCTATATATAGAGACAATGTGTGTAAACCCTCAATTCACGTGATATTAGAAACTTCATCAGTATAAGGACATGCTTGCTTAAGCAAGCGTTTCATCATATAAATTATAAATTCTATACGATAACATATACTAAATATTAATTCAAAATCTTAAACTTTAAATAAATAAGAGGTACGGGATCTTTATCCACGTAACCTTATCCATAATTATATGTGAATGTCTTACATAAAATTTAGCTATAAGAGAAGGGTTTTCTTTTTTTCCTTTTCCTAAATAAATTTGTAATATCCAAAATTATTTTGCGTATTTGTGGCATAATTAGTTTATTAGAGTTTAAGCATAAGAATTTCCTTTTTGTAAATATACCCAAAATTCATTTTACCTATTTGCGGCATGATTGGTTTATTAGAGTCTAAGCATAAGGATAAGGTTCACGAATTGCTTGGTTTACAAGCTTATGCAACTAGTGCTGTGGTGGTTTGGGGACTTGAAATTTACATTTTGTGTTGAAGTAGATTAGGACATACACGCATGCTTAATGGAAAATGCAGCTAAAGAAGATAGAAAATCATCATCAGCATCATGTCTTGTTTAGGAGGCTTTGCTTCTTCATTACAACTCATCATGTCATCAACAACAACGTTTGGTGAATCTTAGCCTCCATCTCGTCCGAACATTCTTCAAATGCACACACTTATCTATCCAGTGTCCACATCTCATGGTTGTTCCTGAAACCAGACAAAAACTATGGTTTCTCTTTCGCTGTCGTTTCAGTTTGGCCATGTTAACATATATGTTGCGTATTTTCGTTTCACGTAACTCTTAGATCTCATCGGCCGGCTGTTGTTGGGTATCCTCAGGCAACAATACATGATAATTATATTTGTTAGACCAAAAGAATGGGATTGAATTAAGTTATGGACATGATAATACATTGGCATTATGTGGTTCATACAGTAATTATAAATTTAGTAACGACGTGCCACTTGAATAGAATCGGATTCGTAGCCTTTAACTTGCTTTCGGACATCACTTGAACCATCCCGAGACGTGTATCGGGTGCGCTTCTCATGCCTGAAAATAAAAAGCATAGTTCTTGTTATCAGTTGGGCCACAAACAGAGCTAAAGAAGCATATAACCTATCATTTTGGTGATTAGCGTTATTAAGGTTTCAGATAGGAGGCAATGATCTGATACGTACAGTCGTGCTTTCTTTTTCTCTTTGTATCTCATTACAATGTTGTCCCTAGTTTCCCGATCGGGTGAATCATAGGAGGGCTCCTCGGTTGCGATGTTTGAAGAAATTCCAGTATCAAATTCAAGACAATCATTGCCGGTGCTTTTAGTGCTGAACCTTGAACAAGAGAATGACATTGGAGAATCAGATTGACGAGGTGGAGTGCCTTGATCACGAGGCAAAGTATCAGTGTCTGAATGAGCTGATTGTGTCGTGTAACTGGATGAAGCATTTACAGCGTCCTGTCATTGACCAAAACACCCGAAAGAAGAATGAAGTTATGAACGAATAACAAGATTTACTGATTGATATCCTCTAGAAACAATAATTTGTGCATTTCTCTTGTTATCATGTAGATTCCTATTAACATAGCGTGTAATGACATGAAGATCAAGCTGAAGGGAAACGGAAGAGCTGAAATGCTCATTGCCAGAGTTCATAACATATGTTAGATTTTTTTTCTTGGACAGGTCAGACAAGTATATCAGAAAACTCATTGTTTCACCGTTATTACCTAAAAGAATGGCTGACCTGAAATGTGGGAAGTACCTTCAAGATTCAAACCTAGAAGACAGCCAAGATTATTTGGGAAACAAGTCTTAACTTCATTCCAGAGCTTATATTATTATATGAGTGCATAACTATGTAAAACCTCAACCCAGATAGGACATTTACTCAATAAGAGAAACTGAAGTGATATTAACTATTAAGCTAGTAACAACAGCGCAAAGCTTCAGGAAATAACTATTCAGATATGTCATATTTTGCGTGGTTACATAACATGGACTTATAATGGTACTTTACTAATAGACAAAGCCCCAGTGGTACACCCCCAAGATTCAAGCTTCAAATCTCTAAAGTTCCGGTTACAGAAAATGTAGAGATATTCCAATTTTCAATTTCCCAAAGCTTCTTTACCCATTTCCCCCCATTTATTTAGTTCTTCCAGGACTGGTTGGTAGTCGGGCTAGGGGGTCTATACATTTTGACCTGGATGATGTACTATAATTACTTTATGAACAAAGGATAAGGGAATTCAGACCTCCATTGCGATTGAGTACTCATTATCTGATTTATCAAGGGACATTCCCTTCTCAATGGAGGAGCATGACACATCTTTATCATCAAGTAGTGTTCTGTCTGGATCTTGATCACCTCCAAAAAGATCTTCGAAGTTTTCGAATGAAACATCAACATCAGGAATGTCAAATTCATCATGCCAAACAAGTTCTTCACATACCCCGAGGTCTTGCATGTTTTGAGACCAAAACTACACAAATTAGTGAAATTCTTTTAAAATACAATTTAGCTGAAAGGGATGAACTATGATAATCTAATTGTAGTAATAAGATGGTCATGAATGACTATATACTAAAAGCACCAGTAACCTAATACAATCTGTACTACCCCTTTACAAAGAAGCACTAGTCTGCATCATAACTTACTGCACAAGAATAACAATCAATTTGATGCATGCAATTGAATGACTTACAATGAAAATGACAAACCTGACTGCTTTGAGCGGGATTTTTGTACTGCCAAAAGGTTTCTCCATTCAGAGGACTCCCAACAGTTGAGGATAACGGTATTTGCTCCAAATGAGATAGTGATAAAGGCAAAGGCTCAGCTTTCAGCTCCAGAGGAGGACTCTCCCTTCTTTCAAGATTAGTGACTAAGTTCTGAGAAAGCTGTGAGCGCTGATCTAGATCACCATCAAGTTTCTGGGATGGTATGTCAGTTTGTCCTTCACCACGTAACAAAGGTGAAGGGTTAATCCCATCAATGAGTTGGATCCTTTTCAACTCAAGGATCTGCTTCAATATAAAGCGATTCTTTTGTTGCTGCTGTTGACTTCCAGAAAATCTCTGTAAGATGAGAAGACATGTAAATCCCATAGTCCTAGTACATAGGAGGAACAAACAAAACTCAAAATCATGACTAAAATCCTTATGAGAACACCAATATAGGCATATGCAAATGCACATTGTCTCCAATGGCCAGTCTCCCTTAAATTCTATGTCTCGTATGTTTCCACATTTCAGACTAACACAACAATTTCCATATGGCATGGAGCATTTTACTTCATTACAAGGTTCATGGTTCACTAAGGAGACTATTAACTACAATATAACCATAGGAAAATTAGTTTTTGCAAAGAAATCCTCATGGAAGTCAAACCTTATGGTAAATCCATTAGGCACGCCAAATAAATATGACAAAATTGATAATAGCAACAATCAAAATGTGTCAAGAAAGTAAATCTAGAAACAAGAATCCAAGTAAGTTTCCAGATATCTGTGTTCCGTAATCTAGGCCTCTCTGATTGATATCCTGGATTGCTTCCTTTCTCCATGGTTCAGTCAACATCTTCCTCTAGAAAGAAATTTTCTCAGACAATATAGGAGTATGTTATATGCAAACTAAACTCAATGAGAAGAACGAGGATATCACATATTCAAGTACCATTCAGAATTGAAGCAAACACTTACTGCTGATCAAGAAAGCTATTACTGTATAGAATAAGTAGAATTGTGTCCTGACTTTTTCACTTGACCTCATGTTTTCCATGTGTTAATCCACCAAGTGATGGTAATCAAGAATGCGAAGGATTATAATGGGCAATTTATGCAGAATTAACTTCATAACATAGAACATCAATCAATCCTTCCTACCTACCTTATCATGTTGGCTGCTCGATTCCACTTTAGATTCCAATGCAGATATAAAACTTGCACGATCAGCTTCAGATGCAGGTGATGATTCAGCCGGGAAAGACTGTCCCATTTGCACAGAAGTATCTACATACTGATGTTCAAAATCACTATCGCCAAGTTCAGTCAAGTCCCAGTTCCATAGCGATGCAAAAGCCTGTGCAGAAGGGCACCCCATGAAGCAGCTGAGGGTCCGCTTCTGGTGCTGGCCGGAGAAGCCGTGCAGGGTCCGGTCACAGTTCCGGCACACAAGCATCCGGTGATCCAGACACCGGACATGGGCCGGGTTGTGCCGGCACATGTCGCACAAGATGCTCCTGGGGTGCTTCCCGGAGAGGGCATTAGCCGAGTGGACTTTGGCGTCACAGGAAAGACATAGACGCGCCAAATCGGCCTTGCAGTACACAACTGGCCTCGACATGGAGCAGATTTCACAGGTTTTATCCATTTTTAGCTCCCAATTAAGCAAAATTCTAGAACGCTCCTGAATTTTGAATTTGAACTCTAGACATCACTTTTGCGAGTCTGTGAGCTGGAACCAGAAACAAAGATATTCTCAGAATTCGCACTTACATAGTCGGTACTGAAACTAGAAACTACAATCGATTCATCGGAAGAAAACAACAATCTGAAGTTAACTATACAAAATCCAGAAAACTCATATCAAATTGAAATCTAAACATGGATGCAAAGAGTATACGATTATATGAATCCAGAGAGACACAACAAGTCAACGATGAGAAGCTGAGAAAGAGGATTATGCGTACCAGCGGCTGTTTGTTTCCCAGGAAAATTACAGAGAGCGGAGCTTTTTACCGGGAAAATCAGGGGATCTGATCTGACTCTTCAAGTGTAGGAAGCTTTATCTTTGTTTTTCGTGTGTGCTTCTCACTTTCTCCGCAGCATTGTTATTCTCTCTCCAACTTTTTGGGTCTGACGTGTTCTTTCTTGGGGTGACGTGTATCCAAACAAGTGGCAATACGGGGCCCACATGCGTTATCCGGGTACATGTGAGGCGTGTCCTAAATTAACTGGCTCAAGCCAATGAGGGACAAACACGTACCGCTCCGTCACGATTGTAGGTGACGAGATGCGAAGATTCTGCGGGATGGGCTCAGTGGATTGGACGGGCCCACATGGAAGGGCCTTTTCACTTTTGAGTGCTCTTTTACTTTTAGGCAGTGCAGGGTGTAGTTAGAATTGGCTGCGGAGGGGGCGATCTTGACACGTCAGTGAAAGTAGACGGCAGAGATTATAGGTCCTACAGAGCAGTGCTGGGGCCGAGGAGGGATGTGGAAAATAACTAAGACAGATAGATAGATAGAGCTCGGCTCGGTCACTTTGCCCAGTCCTATCCTATCCATCACTTTCGGGCACGCTGGTTACTTATCCACAAAAGCCAACCCAAGCAGCTACCATTTCAGCATACTCAGCTTATTTGTAATTAATATCTGATAAATTCATCTTCAAAAAAAAATATCTGATAAATTCAATTAAAAACTTGAAAAACTACTAGGTAGGTTTAGGTTTAAATACAACTTCGTGTTAAAATACAAACTAATGGATTCATTTCGATCATTCAATTTTTTAATGCTGCAACTTATCACAATTTGGTGTAATTATTTTACTTTCATCATTTTTACTCGTTTATCCATTCCCGCTTCATTTGAACTCCGATTCACTTCGTTTCAGCGTCAATATTTTCCTTTTTTCAAGGTCTACAAAACAAGACCAGTGAAACAGTTATTCTAAAAAGGTTTAGGGTTAGGTGTTTATGGTTAGGATTCAGTGTTAAGAGTTTTGGGTCAGGGTTTAGAAAATTGAGGTTTAGAGTTTAGGGTTTAGAGTCTAGAGTCTATAGTTCAGAGTTTAAATATATGCTACACTGGTCTTGTTTTGTAGATCTCGAGAAGAAAAAAAATATTGACGTTGAAACGAAGTGAATCAAAATTCAAACGAAACGAGAATAAATAAAATAGTAAAAATAGTGAAAATAGAGTCATTACACCAAATCAAGTGACACCAACAGTTTTGAATCAAAAAATGAGTGACTAAGATTGATCGGTTGATTTGTATTTTAAGGTATGTTTGTATTTGATCTCATGTCAAACTATGAAGCCAATTTGTGAAATTAATGGAAATTAAATTGCTTACTGAAGATATCAGTTTAGTAACAAGTAAACAAATTCAAACATCTGTGAGCCACTATACAATTGATTGTCCATAAGAACTATCCAGAAGTTTTCAACAATAACAGGGCTTAACAAAATTGCTGCCGAGGGCCGTCTAGCCCACACACAACTTGGACATGATTTGAGCCATAGCTGAAGCAAAACCCTGAAGCGATGAGAAAGTGGATATAAGTTCCTTAATTGAAGTAACAGCCATAATTTAGGAGCAATCAGACAACATTTCAGATATTACCAAGACATGAATATAATTAAGAAACGAACAAGGGTACACAAAATTAAACAGACGAGCATAAGTCTGTCCACAAATGCATTTGATAGGTAAACATATAATGCTCTGGCAAAAACATATGAAAATTGAAAATATAACCAATGGAGGGTAAGGTTACCATGATCCATATGTTCAGTATAGCACAACAAAAACATGATGTGTGAAGTCTGAACAAAAACAACATGATTGTTCACATTCTTATTTCCTCTACGGAAGCAAACGAATTAGTGTACTCTATTATTCATAATTTGAATCCAAGAAGTAGATAATGGAGTAATTGCTCATGCACTGAAGATAAGAGTATTGAAATATGAGAATGAGACCTTAGGGTGAGACAAAAAGATAAGGGGAGATACCAAGATATGGCATCAGTGTTATGTCTATTTCACATGCACTTCAATGATATCTTCATCTTCCATATCAAGGCCCTTTGGAGTTTCTGTTGGACTTATTCTCGCTCCATCAAAACTAAATACCAAGCTTTGCGGGTCAAGCTTAACCTTATCAGTATACATTTTGAAGAGCCGCTCAAATTTGTCATCCTATGAGAATCAAAGCATTTCAATATAGTTACAGTTGGTGAATCCAATATGACAGATAATAAGAAGAGACACATTCATTACAAGGAGCTTGCAGTTATGAAAATTAACATGAAACTATTTAAGGGTCATTCAAGAACTTAAACTTGTATGATTTGTAAATATGTGAATGAACATTATGATATTGGCTTTCAGAGTATACAAGGCTTTCTTGCTATTAATGTATTTGAATCTGTCACTAATGCATAGGAACAAAAAGATATGTCAAAACCCTTCAGACAATACTGTATCAAATCTTCACCATTCTAAAGCTATATGGTATGAATGCTTCTCTAGTCCTAGACTGATTCAAGCATCAGCAAAGATATTCCTCAAAGCACAAATGACAAGCCAAAGTTCTAAATAACATAATAAATTTTCTTTACAAGTACTAAACATTTTATAGGGGAAAATCACAACAATATACCTTGTACATACGAAATTGCTTCTGTCCATCTTCGTCTTGCACAGAAATTACTATCTTTGCTCTTTGACCATGAGGTTTTGATGGTTTCTCAGCAACAGTCTCCAAAGGAGATTCTAAAGACCCATTCAAATCTCTTTTTACAGATTCTTCCAATCCTCGCAGCACATCTTGGGCTGACTGAGCAAACGACGCCAGCTCCTGTTTCTTTAACCTATAAAAAAGAATACATTTGATTGACAACAAATAGAAACACGAGATGCTCAACAGACAGAAGCCACTACATCCTAATACATAAATAAATGTCTGCTTAA
Organism: Erodium texanum; assembly: GCA_036897725.1. Taxonomy (NCBI): domain Eukaryota; kingdom Viridiplantae; phylum Streptophyta; class Magnoliopsida; order Geraniales; family Geraniaceae; genus Erodium; species Erodium texanum. Next base: position 5,265 of record JAYMSW010002272.1, on the reverse strand, counting down.
GGAATATTTAGAACTCATCATATGCAGACCAAACAACAATTTCTAACATCTCAATCACTATTCTATTCAAACATATCTCAGTCCAATATGCAAACTCAAGTACTTGATGTTCATCAAAAACCAACAAAATCAAACATGCATATACCTCAACTCCTTTATAGTTGAATCCTCACTCAGCCTCCTCTTATCATCATCAACAGAGACCTTGGGAGGAGGAAGCAGCCAATCCTCATCGTCCAACTCAGAATCATTAATCAAAATCTCTTTACCTTTCTTCTTATCTATCTCCTCAACCTATCCACATACAATTATGTTTCAAAAACAATCTTAAAGCACATCAATCTAACACATTGCATAGCATATAAGAAGGGGGAAATCTTACAACAGTAACAGAAATCTTCCTCTTTTTCAGAGAGACAGCTGGAGTTGAATCCTCCTCCTCATCATCATCTTTGGAAGAAAAAAAAACAACCGTTAGCCTTCGATTCTGATTCTGAATAAACAAATCAAGAAAGGGAAGAAAATTTTGTGCTTCTGAAGCTCAAAAATCCCAATACTAACAATAAATCTTACTGTTAAGGGCCAACAATCATAAAGATTCAGTCTTTTGAACGAGAGCTTACCATCGAGGCATATGAAATTGGCGGGCTGGACTCGGTGGTAATCGAACAAGGGTTCCAGCTCATCGACCGATTCGGTATCAGCCTGAAAAAATTATCAAATTCGAATTGGAAACCCTAGATGAGTACAATTCGCCATGTAATACAAGTTTCTAGAACCTCACCATGGTCAATCTCGTAGCTCCTGAATCTATCTGGTTCTCTTCTCTTTCTCTGTGGGCTGTGGCGCGTGTTTTTGATTGATGTGTGAATTCTCAGACGACGACGATGCAGAGGCGGGTTTTTGAAAATCGAAGCAAGAAGCGGATTATAAGCATCGATATTGACGAAACAGCCCCCAGCTAATTGGGCCTCTGGGCTGTCTGAATCGCTAAGGCCCAAAACCTCGCCTAGTAAAGGTTTTAAAATTGCCATGTAGTCATGTACACGCTATTATACACATATTTACAAAGCAATTTACACCTTTAAAATTATTGCCTTTATTGTGGTTATGCTCAAATTAAAAATTGCCACAATAGAAGAAGAGAAGGATAAAAAAAACATTAAAAAGAATTATGTGATTGGATTAGTGATTTACCCAAATGATTATAAGGGTATCTAACTTTGTATTGTTTTGGTTATAACTTAATTGTAATTATTTGGAAGTGTATCACTTGTGCCAAAGCTTGAGATGAGAGGAGCTACACAGATGAACAATCACTACAGATGAAATTCTAACATATGAAGAAGATGTAATATATCCATTCAAACATATTGAAAAGTTCATTATTATTTTTTAAGAAAATGACCCAATTTAAAGATAATTTCTTCTAATTTGATCATTTTCCAGAGAATCAAATTAAAACAATCTCAATACCAAAACTATATACAACTGATATCCAAAAAAGCACTCTAGCTTTCATCTATTGCTATCTGCAACTTCTTGGTTCAGAATAGAATTTCACTATCCACCATTGCACACTGTAACAGAGAGCTACATTTTGGTATATGTTTCAGGTATCTATATTCGTTATAGGACCTGTGAACCAGTGGCGAGCACTGAAGATCCAGGAAGAAACCGTTAGAATGAACAAGCCTCCAACAGCAACGGGAGTGTAGTTGAGTGTCTCATCGGTGATGGGATAGGCCACAGGCAAAGAGAAGAGGACTGATATGGTTGCCACCCAAAGAACAGCAACCCAGCCAATCACAATCCCATAGTGCCCCAAGTGAAAAGGTCCCGGGATGAATGACTTGCGCGCCAATGTCACACGGAAAAATATGGGTAAGGCATAAGCAATGTACAATCCAATTGTTGCTATGGAAACCATAGCATCAAATGCTACCAAGCTCCCAAGAGACTGCAAAAAATGCAGTACTAGTCATATAAAAATTATGTGACAATTAAGAATTTTTTTTATCAGCGATGACAGCAGACATGGTATTACCGTGAGGGCCATGCAAAACGATATAAAAGTGGAGGCCCAAACTGCATTTACGGGTACTTCCTGCTTGTTCACCTTATGCCAAAATGACGAAAATGGCATGGCTCCGTCTCTTGAGAATGCATAGGCCATCCTGAGAGAGAAAAGGACAATATCAAATCCGACTCCATAACTCGTTCATTGAAGCTGTTTGAGATGGAATCAAATGAAGTTCTTGTTTAATACCTGGAGTTGCTAGTGACTGAGCTCATACCACAGAAGAAAATGGCAACAGCAACCACTCCCAAGCAGATGATTCCTCCAACTCCAGAACCGTATCTGCTTTGGAAGACTTGGTAAAAGACCTGAGCAATGGCATAGCCACCGGCATCATTGTCTTCACTCAAAAGGTACGGGATGTTAGTAACTGCAAAGACGATACCAATTAGGTAAGCCCATCCAAAAATTACAGATATCCCGATGGAACTGATTATTCCTTTTGGCCCGTTCTCATCAGCATTCTTCGTTTCCTCTGTCTAGAAAAAAAAAATTAAGAACTATAATTATCTTCATCAGTATAATAATTATTTTCAAGCTGATGATTATGTGAGACTGTACAGCTTACCATATGAGCAGAAGCATCGTACCCAGTTAGCGTATACTGACTCATAAGAAGTCCCAAAGCAAATATGTAGGCTTTACTGCTAATTCCGGCACCATTTTCAGTATTGAAGTGAGTGAAAACAAAGCTTGCACTAGCTCTCTCGGTCGCAACACAGGGAATGAGAATCATGAGAACAAGGACACCTAAAAATGCATAGACCATTTAGTCACAGAACATGTTACATCACTGATATTAAGGTTGAGATTTATCAGGTTACGAAAACATTTCATACCTAAGAGGTTCCATAAAGCTGCAAGCTGCCCAAACCAGGATAACCAATGTATAGGAAGACTGTTTAAAATAGCATGCAAGAGCAAAATCCCGCCATGTAAACCTATAACTACATATTTAGATGCTTCATATCCGCCTCCGTTCTTACCACCCGTGCTAAGGAGGATCATCACCTGAATCATCTCTGCAAGTGAGTAGTCTATGCTTGTTGTCACAGCCCACTGCAAATGAAAAGAAAATGTCCTGAACTGGTTAGAGCTCGGAATAGATTATATGACATCTCAATGTAGCTTGATATCCCAGTTGACAATCATGGATATGAAGCTCTGAATACTGAAAGTCTCCATATTACCTGACCGACAATATTGAACCTGAAAAATAAAGCAAGACATATGGTCAATGTGGCTGCTCATTAACCCTGATCAGATGGATGATCAATGAACTAACAAGTTTATGAATCAATAGAAAAGCAGGGAATCCTAATCTAACCTACACCAACTCTAATCTAGTGTACCCCAACTAGGATTCGAACCTCTGACCTCAAGAAGGTAAGAGAGCTCACAGACAACTGGGTCAACCCCAATTAGGCTCCACAAGAGAGATTGGTACTTTTCTGTAACATGGATCACAGAAAGTAATAACAAAGTATTCAGTAGGGAAACAGCACATAAACTGAAATTGAAAATCATAGCAAGAACAGTACAGAGAAGCCTATAAGCAAATTCACTCTCATGTGAAAGTCAACCATAAACACTCCATTAACAATAGACACCAACCATCACTATGATATGGGTTGGATTAGAAACTAACTAAGACCTGATTAAGCTCATAAGCACACAGATCATCATTATTCATTCCACATGAGCAAGAAAGTTAGAAACTTGAGAAAAGGGTTGGGTTTGAATTACCAGCCAGTCATCCAAGAGGCAAAGGGAGCCCATTTCTTGCCGGCGAGCTGGGCGCTCCAATAGTAGAGACCGCCGGAAGTGGGATAGGAGGAGCAAATCTCGGCCATGGACAACCCAACGAACATGGTGAAAGCACCAGCTACAAACCATCCATACACCATTGAAATTGGCCCGCCATTGCTGAGCCCGGAATTAAACAGTGTGGTTATGCCTGTGAGCACAGATATGATCGAAAACGAAAACGCAAAATTGGAGAGGACCCTGAAATTTCAAAGACCAGAAACGAGTCAATCCAATAAGCTTCGAGGAATTGGGGATGAAGAACCAAACCCAATAAAGCAAAAACAGAGGAAACGGCAGAGATAGAGAGGTTCCGAGAGGTCACGCTTGAGCTCTTGCTGGTAGCCGAGCTGGTGGAGACGGGCGTGGCCTGAATCCAGATCATCCTTGACGACGCCGTTTGGGGCTGCATGAGACGGCAAGGTCATTTTTTTTCTCAGGACCCCAAAAAAGGGAAAGAGATTTGGAGTTCTTCAATCAAAAGTGATCAAAATGTGTACTTGTTGTTTCACCCTTTTGGATTCTCAGTCCCACCAAAGGAAAGAACAAGAAGATATGGTTGATTTTTCAGGAAGTAAGAGATAGCAGCCGCAGGCAAATATACAGAACACAAGAAAAATGGTGATTGGGTTCTGAGAAAACAAAAATAAACTTTGAGTTCACACCTGGATGCTCAGCTTCTATTCTATTCTATTCTATATATATTGAGGGAGGTCTGTGCTGCATACAGCTTGTGACACACCGTGACAGCCAAAAATCTCTTTTTTACTCGGAGTTTTTATAGTTATGGAGCTTCTTCTATCTCGGTAATTAAAATCCTTAGAACATTATAACCTTGTTACCTTATAATCTCAGAAATTTTATAAAAAAAAACTCTCATTTTCTCACATTATATAATTCTAGGTAAGTGACTTACTTACGATCAAATACTAATCAGACCAATCCTAATGAGACAGTACTATGCTGATTATATCATTATATATCAAAGATTTTATTTTCAATGATGGAAGAATATAAAATCATTATAAAGAAAGACCACAAATATAAATAAGATTGTCATAAACTCAAATATATACCAAAATATGATAGGTCCGTTACCCATAATTATTCCATCATTCTTATACTAAATCATTAAAACGGAGAGCCGTCACATATCCGCTATTATCAGAGGGGGAGATGAGCCTCCGAGCCCTCTCTCTCTCCCTCGCCCCTCCACTCTGATCTTCCGATGCAGTTGTCATCCGGTCGTCGACTTGATGTCGCCTCTTCCGTCGCCGTCCTTTGGCTTTTCATCCACCGCCCCTCCTGCCCAGCGCCCATTGGTTGCTCTGACTGGCCGTCTAGCTTCGTACTGGATAGTCAGATTTGTCATGGAGTTG
>JAYMSW010002271.1:0-14215 GCA_036897725.1 Erodium texanum | reverse complement strand
CCACGAAAGAGGCACACCGGTGCCACCGCCCGGGTTAACCGGCCGGTGAGCCCCCCTAGCAGTCTATGTCTTCTACCTCAGGTCACCCGTACGCTGCCACCAGATCTGTTATGACGAAACCGAAACTACAGAACAAAACTTCTGGCTGCCTTTCTACCGTAAAACCTAACTTCTCAACTAAGTTAGTATGTATAAATTAAAGAACAAATTAATTTCATTTACATTAGTAATTTACATTCTCTTTATTCAAAAAAAAATCCAACATTTTTTTAAATGATTCATTTACATTCTATTTGAATATGTTATTGAAAGTCGATTGACTATGAGCATAATTTGTTCTTATAATTCATTTACATGCATCTGTAACTTACATATGATTAGTCAAATATTTTTTGTTCTTGTAATTTATTTACATTTGTCATTACATATGATTAGTCCAATATTTTTTTGTTCTTATAATTCATTTACATTTTTAGTTTACATATGATTAGTCAAATATTTTGGGTTCACATGCACCCTAATACTATAATAAACATGTGTTAGTGTTTGGTTTAGATCAGATTTTCGAATCTGGGTTCAGAGACAATTTGGTGGGTATGACAAAAAACTGTTCATTTTGTTTTGTTTGTTTTAATGTTGTGTATGATGAAGTTTTGTGACAAATCTTGAGTTTTAATGGGTTCATATGCAGCTTCTGTTTTTTTTTTTTTTTTAATAAAAAATATCTTCTTATGTTTGGGATGAATAGTATATGGGTTTTGCGTTATGGTCGAGAGTTTCAGAGTTCATTGTTTTGAGGCTTGGTGGAGCAGTAGTAAAGTTGAATTCTTTTTTGTTTTTGTTTTGTTTTGGAGATGTTTTTTTTGCTGTTTATGTGCTTGTTTTAAACTTGATTAGTGATTTCAAACTGGGTGTTTGGAGATCGTAAGTTTACTCTGTATTGAATCTTCATTTCATAACTTTTATTTTGAACGGTACAAATATTTGTTGTTCATTGTTCATTTTTGGAATACATCTTTCCATTTCTCATATGTCATTTCTGGGTAGGTGAAGCCTTTTTAAGTATTCTACATGATTTTCCTTTATTGAATATATATTTCATTATCTGATAATAAAAAAAGAATATATATTTCATTACTTTTGCAAATCTTTTACTTCGAAGAAAAAACAAGTCTTTAATGAGAAAGCCCTCATTTTTGTATGCATCATCTTGTTTGTACTGGCTCACTAAGGTTTTTAAAAAATTACACTTACTGAGATCCTCGAAAAACCGATTTTTGTACTGCTTGGATATGACATTAATGGAGAAACTTATATATATACTTTAATTTTTTTTAAATAAACAGATTGAGTTTAATCAACACATATTTAAAGTACAATTTAATACATTGCGTTGCATAAAGTACAATTTAATAAATTCTCCCGTTAAAAAATACGTGATACCAAATTATAACCATTTTACAAAACAAAACACTAAAAATTTACAATAAAAGAAATAAATGAGAAGGAGGCCTCCTGCGAAATCTTTCTACCATCTTATTGAGAATGTCCACCAGCTATTTACGTTCCGAGCAAAAAAAAAAAAACTGGGCGATATGTTCCTCGTATCCAGAGGCTAAGTTGATTTTATTCAACACAAACTAACTCTTACCCAAAGAAGAACAAAAACTGGGTTATGGTTCTTAAAATCTATGGAGCAGAGAAGGCATAGGAGGGGTCATGATGCTGCTGGACATACATCCTCTAAACTGCAATCAAGAAATCAACCGGTTATTATTACTGAAGTCATATTCTTCCCTAGGTGAAAACACTTGCCCTGAGTCTATGAATTCATGATGTTGCTTACCTTTGGCCCAAATACTCAATTATGTCAGTGGTGAGAGTTGACCTCTTCTTATCCCTGAAGGCAAGGGATGCAGCCTTCCTCATTAAAGCAGACCCAGCCATGCATCCCACCACTGTCGGGTTTTCCACACTGCATCAATAGCCAGCCAATCTCAAGAATATTAGACCATATTACAAATACAAAGCTACGAAATTAAGAACTTGGTGCCAACCTCATACTAGAATTCCCTTCAGCTGCTGAGCGTGCCCATGATGTAAACACCGCGACACTGGCAGTATCAAGGATATCTTCCATCAGACAAACACATTTGAAGCTCTAAATTTCAGAATTCTAGATATATGTGGCACAGTGTTTGCTTTGCTGATTATAGATTGGACCTAATTTCAAATTATGATAACATTTCTATACGAATTCTGTCTGAAAACATGTTCTGAGAGTGTACAATGACAAGAAAATAAGAGTCTGGTGCAAAATTCCAAAACACAAGCCAAAATGGTAAGAATAGTAAACAGGAAACAAATATCTGATTGAACTGGAAAAAAAAAGAGGATCCAAACTGCGAAGGCTGAGTTTTCCGCCAAACAATGGACACTCGAGTTATTACCTCCCAGAAAGTATATCTCCTTGGCCACCACAACGTCTAGGGGAACCATAAACGCTCACTGATTTTACTGCATAAAGTACCAATATCTATAAATACAGAAAAATAATTGCATGCTTAAATGACAGTGTATTGCAAACTACATAGTCAGAAGTAGCCATTACAAAAGGTTATAAAAGGTTCAATAGATAAACTCATATCGCACAGGCCACATAGTCACAAGTCACCTTCAGGAATTTCAAGCTAGGAATTTACATTTTGTCCTAGTTGCAGTGTTGCACTATGAAGTATTTTTCTTTTTTTTTGAAGTTGCACTCTGAAGTTGGTTCCAATAATTGAACTCATCAGACCAGAAGTTCAGCAGACAGGATTTCAGACCTTCTGCTCATCACATAAAACTATGGACCAACAACAAGATTGGAAATACCTTTCTGGTTGATAAGGCTTTTAACATTGAAATATAGGTATAGAACTATACTTTAAGCACTCAACAAGGACAACCATGCAGTATCAGCGTTTCAATCTATTGGCTTTCAGCACACAAATAACAGGAAGTGGGTTGTTAGAACTTGTTGAATTATAGAATATGATGTATTATTGAATCTGAAATTGATTGATTCTTGTTGTTCAATACAATAGAGCATCCCTTTACATGGGATTAACTCTATACTAAATAGGAAATACAATAATACTAAGCAACATAGATATAGGAAAAGCTAATAGGAAACTTGGAATAGGAAATACTTGTAATAGGAAATAAACTACTCCAACACTCCCCCTCACGTGCAAGTCGGATAATGAGTCTTGCACGTGGCTGAGAATAAATTCCAACTCCGTGTTGTAGGGTCACCATCATTGTGTTGTAGTTGCCGAATTAACTACTATCACTAGTGGAATTTTTTCTACTCCCCTGTTTATAGGAGATTTGTTCTCCCACTCTCTCTGGTATTTTGCTAGAGAGGGCTGCCTTATCAAGCAAAAAGTTATCATCAGTCATTAATTAGTTTTAAGAGACTGCAGTTCTCTCTAACGAATTCCACTAGTGATAGTAGTTATTTCGGACCCATAACTCGATGTGGAGATGGGATCTTAAGATTTGTTGAAATATATATAAAGTCTCACATCGAATAAAACAGTAACATGTTTAGACATAAAGAGGAAGAACAAACCCAACTATAAGGTACGTCATTTAGTTGTGGAACCTGACCTGATACCCGATCTAAAATTCTTCAAGAAAATGTAAAAGCATGGAGCTTTAGAAAATTCAAACACATGACAAAGAAGGAAGATTGATATAAATAGTAAATGGGAATAAATCCATTAATGTATGGGGCAGGGGTGGAGCCAAGATTCTAAGTGAGAGGGGGCACAATTTTTTTTCCTCAAGGAACGTAAAGATAATATAAAATAATTTGAAATATGTTAATATCACATAAATGAAAATAAATGACAAATAATTACATATCGTGACGTCGAGAATTTATTTGGCTCGAAAATAAATATTAACATCGAAAAATGGCAATCAATGAATTAAATATACCTATTTTTTTATGTTAACTAGAATTAGAAACATTAAATAATAAGAAACAAAATCAATTAAAAAATCAGAAACTAAAAAAAAAAATAAAAATACAAAAATTGAAAAAAAAAAATGAAAAATTGAGGGGGGGCACGTGCCCCCCCTGGGGCGTTAGTGGCTCCGCCACTGGTATGGGGTGCGGTTTGTTAGAAAGGACCAGGTTTGCATGGGAATGAAAGGTGACATGTCAGCACTGGTCACAAGGTTTCAGTATGACAAAAAGACGAGAAGAAACAAGATGGCTAACATAATGATGCTTGATTGCATGTTTGAACCTTGAAAACTCCTGTTTGAATACATAATCCAATTTGAAGCCTGGACTTTATAAAATGCTTTAATTTAAAATCTTAGTCACTTCATCTGTAAGAAGACTGATACCATTATGTGGCCTTCGTATTGTATGCCTAAATGTCAATGAACTGTGCGCCATAAAAAAAAACTCAGAACAGTGAGTTACAGATGGTCTGGTCCATTCCATCTGTAAAAAATACAGCTGACTCTGTGTTTACAAGACAGTGAGAAGTGCTAAGATTTTTTTTTGGAATTCTTAGTTACGTAGAGAAATAAACTAGGGAGAACTGCTGAAAAGTGCCATAAAGGAACTTTACTATGCACCACAATAAAGGCCTTATGAATTATCCACATTTCCCATAAAGGCCTTATGAATTGGCCACTTGCAGAAATGTGGACAATTCATAAGGCCTTTACGGGAAATATAGCTGACAGAGCTGTGCCTAATTCATAGCACAGTTTAAAGCCATTTCTTTATCCAAAGGACTGTTTTCCGTCCGTGACCAATTCATGAGGGCTAGTCTCCGTCTCTGACCAACTCATGATGGAACTTTTCAGCAATTCCCCCAATAAAGTAGTAGAAACTATTACATCTGAATAACAACTCAATCTTAAATAAGCAAATTGATGCGATCATCGAATTCCATACCTTTCTCGCCATCACTAATGAGGTCCGATTTTCCTTTCCGTAGGATAGTTACACCTCCAATCCTGATTAAGAAGGGTTTTTATGTTACTAACATTCATACTGTGAGAGAAAAAATAATGAGGGGGAAAGAGAAACAAAAAGCATTGCACATTCACTTTGTAAGTGCATATGCTCAGACATAGCTACATATGACAAGAAGATACTATAAGCTATCAGTATCTGCCATTTCTTTCTAGAGGAAGAATCAGAAACTTTTATCCTCAAACAATAAAATGGCCCTTAAAATTGAAATGCCATGTGAGCTCTAAAGGTATTGGAGAACACACTGAATCTTTCGTCTGTAGTTTCAATGAAGGAGAACATCATTAACTGGATCGTTTTATGAAGTATTTTTGGGCAAAAGGAGTAGGAAATATATAGGCTCATGGTATTTTTCACTGCTTAATATGCATATTGAAGTTTGTTCGAAAAACAGAGAAGAATGATGAGGTTGAAAAAAGGCTTTTCTTGTACTGTGTGAATAGTATCTGAGAGCACTACATAAGTAGTAAAGAGGCTGGGTTAATAATAAGTTTCCCAAAATTCTAAATTTAAATAAGAAGACTGTTGAGGTTGTATTTGATCGCATGGAAAATGAGATAAATTTGATATCTATAAGCATCACAATAGCCATCATGAAGAATCTATATCCATCATGATGGCTATAATCATGAATCTAGTTCAACATTTGATGGAGAGATGAATTGAATCCCCAAAGTCATTTTGAGTTTTATCCAATATTTGATGTCAACAGTGGATTACAATTTGAAATCCATTATGGTGTTTATATTCATCATACGATGGATAAAAGAATCCGATGAAAGTTATCGGATTACAATGGATTGGATTAGGGATGACGTTATGATCTGAACTTGATGTACCTGCTCCAATAGGGGCCAAACGTCAAGAATTTTTCTTGGTTTCGAGGCAGAAACAAATCTCTGGAAGTTAATTATATGGATTAATTAATATTTTATTTTTAATTTTTTTAGTCTTAAGTTTAAGTGTGTTTACAATTTGTATAATGGAATTAAAATTTTGAACTTTTAGCAATGTTTAAAGATTATAAAAACAGTTTTGATATTTTATTATAATTAAAGATTAAGAAAATCGGATGGATAACGCCCCTACACGGTGCGAGGAATTGGATCATGAAACTATAAGTCTATATCTGAACCTGTGCATCCTATTATCATTCTTAGATTCGATATAAATAATATCTTACATACCATATACCTCAAGACCTATCTAAAATCACTTGTAACACTACTTTTATCGAGAAATAGGGATGTCTATTGAACCCAAACCAAACTACATTGTGGACTAAATTTTGTTAAAGAGCAGACTTAGTTAATTTGGAACCATACCTATAATAACTTGAGGCTGGACCAAATAAATTTGGCCAGAATGTAATTAATATAATTAAATTAAATGAGAAATAAAATTTCTAAATTAGAGTTAATTAATTAATTTCAAATTTATTAATTTATCGTTCAGGGTCTGGATTTTGTACCAAACCAAAACTGAACTATAAACTCTTATTACCCATAACTGCATTGTTAGAAATGCATAACAACTTGAGCCCATGATACATTAATCTTAAAAGCCTAAGAATCAAAAGTTTGATGCTCCCTGCTTCTACATAAGCAAGTGAGCCCAAATCATGATACACATTGTGGATCAGAAAAAGAAAAAGAAAAAGAAAGAAATGCATAACAACTTATTCATGGATTTGTTAACCAGTTGCTCACATCCTAATGAATGCATAACTATTTATCCATTGTATTTGTATCCATCTAATCAATGTCGAAATCCATAAGTCCGTATTTATTGGATTCCTTATCATCTATAATCTAATCTAGTTATCCAACCTATCTTTATCTAATCCGAACGATCGAACATACCCTAAAAGATTTTTGATATGGAGTACATAGTGTTTAATAAAAACTAAGATGAGTAGAGTTTGACCAGACTTATAGGAGATAGACACAGACTAACTAACGGATTCTCGCCATTAACACGTGCAACAAAACCTATAACTTAGTTTTTGGATCAATTTATTGTCGTTGGGGAGAACTCAGACTGGGCATGCAATTCTCATATTGCACGAACTTTTTCATATTAAGCTTGATGGAGCCTTAAGAAGGAGTGTCGACCTTCCATCTTCTAAATCATAACATATTTCCCACTTGGGGCAGTGGTGGATGCTATCCAATCCGCATACTTACACACAGTTCCCATATTATCAGCGCAGCAAACCAAAACTTGGTATCACACTACTTCCTCAACAGTAAAGGTCGATTATACTACTACAAAAATAGCATACTAAATAATATATGTTTCTCAAATGCAACATGATCAACTATAATAATTTTGAAAGTTAATTTTACCTTTTGGCAAGAGAGAGCAATTCTTCATGAGCGGCTTCTTCATTTACTTCGTGACCCAGAACTTTGTCAACCAGGCGTTTGTATTCATTCACATTTGGGGTCAGAATGGCTAAGGAATAACCTCTAACCAGATCAACGTTATTTGTAACAAGAAATAGTCCATCCTGGAAATAGTTGTCATGAGACATAAACCTAAAGTTAAAAATAAAGGATTAAATTACATATGTAATTACAATTATTTACCCCATCAATGACAATTGGAACATTGAACTGTCTTGCATGCTTCATGATTTCACTCACACAATCCTGGACGTGGAATGATGAAGTTCAGTCTGGAGAAACTAATAGTTATAACTGTCGACTACACTAACATGATGGAAAGAAAGAAAAGAAATATAATGCATTGAGTCAATAAAGGATATCACAGTAGGTGGGATGGAGCATAGGAGAATATGACTGGATGGCCCTATGAAATATATTAATCTACTTGAGTAAATTTGAAGCACATTCAGCTAGTGAGGAAAACACACCAAAAGAAAGGGATCCCTTCCGAGGCCTGGACCAACAACAAGGCAATCAAATCTTTGCATCCACTTATCAACCTCAGCAATAACCTTTCCAGAGATCATGCTTTTATCCTCATCCCTGAACGCATATTCCACAAGCTCGTCAAAAATGAAGGTTATGGAATTCAATGAAAGTGGATAAGATATGCATACAAATCACCTAACACTATAAGATTCTTCCAAAATGGGATGCACAATTAACTCAGGGCTGTAGCTTTTGATGACTGGAGCGGCGTCTTTAGTACAGAAAACATGGGATAAATCTGCACCCTGCCAGGTAAAAAGGGTGCATAAAAATAGCAGAGAAACAAGAATGAGAACATAAGATTCTGATGCAGGAGCAATAAAGCTAAACCAGCTTTAAAAGAAAAGAGAAAACCAACAAACAGGTGAGAGGACTAACAATTTTCAAAGCTGAAATAGCCGCAAAATACGGAGCTCCTGTATATTCACGACCCCCACCAATAACAGCTATCTTCCCTGACAAACACAAACTTATAATTAATGAGTGACCCCAATAAGCATAATATATAACAGCACTTATACAAACGCCCACAGGGCTAGTTTAAAGCTAAACAAGAATGATAGTAGGAAAAAGCATCAAGATTGGAGAAAGTCCTTGAAGTCCCAAACGTGAAATATCAGCTAAAGCTTGTGTTGCGGAAACGAATAAGACCAGCAGGACATGACAAAAGGAAGATAGTTATCCCAGAATCATACAATCCTTAGTGAAACAAGGACAAAATGTCACACAGACCCGTATGAGGTAGATTGGAAATTGTGACAAACTATAGAGATAGCATGGTTGAGCAAACCTGCTTGGCCTTTATGTCTTTTAGGATCAAGGGTTGGAGTAGTTTCCCTGATAATGCTCTCGGCATCAGCCTCTGCCCCAGAAAAACTCATAGATTTGGCTGTTTGCATTCTATATCTGTGGGATTGATCAAGAGAACCTCCTAGGCACCTTATCAAGAACTCTTGTCTTCTGTAAACAGATGAGGAATCCGATATATACTTTCTTGCTGTATCCAATAATGGGAACTGAAAATTCATGCCAAGTCTAAGAAACATGACCAAACCAAACAGCACTGCGCTCAACTGAACCTAAATTCAATACAAATCATCTGAATTTCTGAGAATCTTAATGTAAGCAGATAGAACCATGATTATGGCACGAAAAAAGAAAACTCGTCAATCATAGCAGCAAAATTGTAAAATCGAACACAGCATGCAAATTTTGTCGTTCGATGTAGACCCATGATTTTGAGTCGCAAGATAAACTAAAATTCATATTCAATTCAAGTGAAACCTACCGGAAAATCAGATCTTTTTTCTCCATAACCAAAATTCCTGATTCTAGTCGAGTATCAAAGGTACATACCTACACGGACGCGGAGCTTCACTGGAACAAGCCTCCCTCTCCTGTATTCGTCGGAACAGAAATGAACCAGAAGATGTAATTTGCATATCCTCTTTAGCTATTGACCGTTGGATTTATCAGATTGCGGTAAAAGTCAAAACATAATATAGACCAGAAGAAAAAAAAAGAGAACGCAAAACGACGTCGTGCTCACCGAATCATAACCTTCGTCCCTTTTTTTCTCTTCCAGGTCGAGGTCGAGGAGGCGGAGCAGCAAGCGAGAATGAGGCCGCAGAGTGTGAATAGGAAGCTGAGCAATGGTGTGAGGTCAGGGATAGTGGTGGTGGTAGCTCTGGCTTTTGGGTATTTGACTCTGAAAATTGGGTTGAAGCCCTACCTCGAAAAGGCAGCCCAACAACAACATGCTCTCGATCTTCACTCCCACGCTGACCCGTCTTCAACCTCCCAAACCCAATCCAAGGACGACGGCTTTTCTAGCTCTGATTCATAGGGGTATTTCATTCTTTCTACTGCTACTCTTCCTCCGTTTTGCTCATACATGATTCATACTTGTGGGTTTGTTTATTTCAATGTTGAGACTCTTTTGCCTTTTTAATCTTTGATATCACTGTTCTTGGTAGCAAAATCTGTATCTGTTTCCAATTTTTGTTTTGGGATGCAAACTAGAGACTGGGACTGCCCATTTGGGTTTTGGTGATATGATAGAGTCCCTTTATTCATTTAGCCATTGCCAACTAGATGTAAGGAAAACAAAGCTATTGCTCCGAATTGTTTGAGTTTTCTTTGTAAATCATATCCTCCCGAGTATCTTTTTCTCTTCAATAAGTTCAGATTGAACTTTTTGTTCCATCTGTTGTTGAAGTCAAGGAGAAGATAAATATGGAAGAGTTGTTGGATTGTGTGTGATGAAATCTCCCCTTCAAGATAGATCATACAAGTTTATCATCCTCATCTTACTTAGGACTTTAAACACATCCCATCCACTACTTGTTTGGTGTACTTAACAATATGTGTTGTACACACAAGGCATGCATTAACTTCAAATAGGTACTGTTTTGATCTACTCCACATTCTCCCAAACCATGTTAGGGCTAGTTTTGTACCATAATATAGACTGGGAATTCATTCTATTACCATCATGTATACCGAGTTTCTCGAGCCATGCATAATAGTTGACATGTCCCATGGTGTATTTTGCTTCTCCACATGATCTAGCAATTACCTCCAACCTATGTGTAACACCCAGAAGTAGACATATTATAAGGAGAACAAGTCCATTGCTTCTACCTTTGAGATTACTTTTTTTTATGAGGGACCAACAGTCCCATTCCTGGTGTTCTTCTCAGTTCCTCACAATTTGGTGCACAACCACTGGTAGTATAGGCCATGTCCGGATAGGTGTGAGAAAAGTAAAGAAGCTTTTATGCACCCTTGGACCAAAATTTGGTGTTCTTCTCAAGTTCCTCACAATTTGGTGCATAACCCATTTACTGTTTGCAAAAATTATGTTTTCAAAATTTAGGGTCTCATATCCTTCACTTTCTCCCTTGGATCCATTACTGAAGTTGTTATAACTGATTTATTGAGAGATATTACTGGTAATTCATATTTAATTAACTAGAACAAAAGGCTGAGAAGTTGTTGAACTTTGACTGGAAAGTCATACTGGTTATTGAACCTTTTGGGGATGATACACTTCAGTTGTTAAACTTATATATTTTGGCAGTATAGTTGGTACTACAATTCTCTGTCAATTTTTAATGTTAATAAATGATCAAAATTTCTTCCTTCTTTATACACTAATTTAATCGTGCATATTGGTAGCAAAATGAAGGCAAGGAAGGAGATAAATAGATCCCTTAGTTGCATTTATAGTGCTTCAGAATTTTCATAAACCCTGAGAAGATGAAAATGTGCTTTGTGATTGTAGTCTTCATTATTTTGGTGGGGTGTTCTTGCTTTTGTTCATTTGGTGTTAATGATTGGATACTGGTTGATCAAAAGTAACACAATGTCGTTGTATTTTGAATTTGCAGCTCATGTCTGCCCATACTGGGCTTGGGGTAAGAGAAGCCAAGTCAGTCAAAGCCCCACGTACCATAACGGCTATGGACGATATGGGTTGTGATCTCAAAGAAATTATTCATGGCATTCTCCAGTTCTGAGAATAGATTAGTTTTTATTAATCCTAATTCTAGGTTAGGATTACATTTAGGTCCATATTGTTAAACCAACATAGTTAAAACATATTGCTCCTGAACACGGTTGAGGGTTTTATTTTATTAGAGATGTCTGTCTCATTTGTTCCTCCTTCATTTAGTGTTTGATTTTGTCATTCACTTTTATTAGACTTCTTTCTGGAAGTAAAGAGAGTTATTGAACTAGAGTAATTACAATTAAAGGCCCAAAGGCCAACAAAGCAAAAGGTCATCCTAACTTCGATCCTTAACCAATTGCCCCTAAATCCCCCAAGTTAAACCTGAAGACTCTCTGCAAGTACGAGCCCTATCCTACAGAATAATTCCCACTTCATTTTTAATCATTAACACCACATCAGTGATAGTGCTATGGCTGCCTTGAAATAGCAGCTAGATCCTTTTCTCCATATATAGTATATGCAAGAGATGCCATTAGCCTCGTTTACTCCGTTTAGAGGAGGATATAGGAACTCTACATATATCATAGGTAAAAATCCTTTCATAAGCCTCGTGCTGTTCAAGATACTCTTTCTCATACACTTAGACACCCTACCAAAAATAGATGTGAGACTTAAAATGCGATCCTGTGACATTTGTGAAATGCCCTAAAAACAAACATTTCGCATACCCCTTCTTTGTCTTAGCATACGTTCTTCAGCCTTTAAAACTTTAGTCAACTTGATCTTGACCTTCTTGGCATCCGTTTGCACAATTTTGTTTAGTGAGTCCTCATGGAGCTTTTCTTGCAGACCTTAACTCATCCTCAACTGTCTTCCTACTATTGGTAACATCCTTATAGGGCTACGGTGAATCTCTCAAAAGATCTCTTTTAACCTCCTCAAATTATTCACAATCCTAAAAAACCAATATTTCGCATACCCCCAAATTCCTAACTAGTTCTCATTCTGTTTGAAAAGTCCACATCGTCAACCCATATATTGTGGAACTGAAACATAAGTTTACCTTTGACAACATCAATTGATGTAAAAAGAAACAAAGAGCAGTGGTCAAATATGTCTTCTCGAGAAACTTGAGGTTTGACATTATTATATCTCATCATCCACTCACTATTATCCAAAACCTAATCAATTCTACTCCAAATTCGATTATCCCAATATTGATTGTTGTTCCATGTAAAGAAACAGTCTTAACCATAAATATCTTACATGAGACACATTTTAACCGATAGTTGAAATTTATCTGCCTTACTATAAGTAACAGAGTTCCACACAACAGATCCTCACACCCGAGGACAAGGTTAATATCTCCCATAACAAGCCATGACCTTTGAACTTTCCCTCCCATCTCCATTAAGACCGCCCTCATTGCATTCCTACCCCCAACTATATTCAAATCATACATAAAAGACACAAAGGATTCCTTATTTTGCATTCGAATCTTGCAATGCAGGTTTTATGTACTAACCCCAATAGGTTGCATCTTAGCTACATTTCGAATCCCCAAATAATAAGAATCCACCTTAATTCATGGTAGTGAAAATTATTTATACTTCTAAAATCCTCCCAGTCTTTACACAACACCTGCCTAGCTTTATAAACAATCGACTTTGTCTCTAAGATCTCTAATAACCCCAAATTATGCTTCATCCACAAGGCCCGATTAGCCTTTTGTTTTGGGACACTATTAAGCCCTCTGATGTTCCAACACTGGATTTTAACCATTGGATTCAAACGCTCCACCAACCTCCCCCAATCCCCCTTCTCCTATTACCTCCCTCGATTCTTCTCGGGTGTCAGACTTTTGATCTTCATAGGCCCTCAATATAACTCCTTTTCTTTTTCATGTTGCACTACTTGTGACTCATTCTGAGTACTCATATGGTGAGTATCCTTTGGGATCCACTTGTGTTGATCCCCTGTCACACCCTCAACTAGCTACTGATAAGTAGGTTGGCCTTGCACCACTATCTCCTTCCTGGTCTCTGATCATGTCCTCCCTCTTGGGTCATCAGACTCTAGGGATGCTCACAGTTAGGATAACTGGACCAAAGTCGATTTTTCAAAACCAAATCGAATCATTCAGTTTTTGATTTGATTAGTTATTTCTAGTTCCATTATGATTTTAACCGAAACAATAGAACCACTAGCCTTATTATTGGGCCTACAAAAAGTAACTTGAAACTAGACCAAATTTCTTGTCCCAACAATATGTGGACTATAACTTATAAAAGATTGGGCTTCATCAATCCTTGTAAGAGCAAGGAAAAACTTACTACACTTCGAAGCTGAATGTCTATTGTAGAAGTAAATTGAAGGAGCTCCTTCATTTATGCGAGCGATGTGGGACTAAGAAGTTTAAAATTATAGACTCTACTCTCTCAATCTCAATCTCCCATTAGTCAACATAGTTCAAGTTCTCATTCCTGATTGTCAATCATACATCTTTTAGATTCATTTTATTAGAATTTCTCCATACAACATGTTAGTGAGAAATAGAAATTATACTTGTCTATTAGAATAAGACCTCTAGAGAATAACCGGATTTTTAGTTTTATTAAATAAATTATTTTTTATATATATAACTATATATAAGGGAACTTTCATGTGAAAACCCCTCTTAAAATGAAAACTGAGAACTCTTTAGAGCCGTTAGATTTGATCAACAAATGGATGAGATTAAACACATCATTAATGGCAGGGGAGGGGTTATTTTCG
>JAYMSW010002270.1:0-14219 GCA_036897725.1 Erodium texanum | reverse complement strand
CCTGGGCCCACGTGCCAATTACAACACTTAAAACCGGCTTGCCCGTGAGGGGGAGTGTTAGAGTACCACATCGAATATATAACAAATCCGACATCCACCTATTAGTTCGAACTTTCCAGTAGATCAGGCCTTCACACCACTTACTCAACTAAAAGTTCATGCTAGCAGTTGAAAACTTAATTATAATTTTATATTTTAACACAGTAGGCTATATCTAAGTAAGTACCTTGAACCAAAATAGCTCCCTTTGCATTTGAAGAGCTGCCCCAGACACCGCGTTGAGCTGAGACTCTGGAGCAAGTTCTGCGGCTAAATGAAGCATATTGTTATCGCCAGAAACATTGTTGCTCGCTATCAGATCCTTCATAGCATCGAATTCGTGTAGCAAAGCAAAAATATCGGCATAACGATTCCGAACAGCAATATGAAATATGCTACCATTATATGGGTGTACTTTCCATACGAGGCCAGGGTCGATGTCGAGGAGGTTGATCACAAACTCGGTGTTTCCTACCTCTGCAGCTTGCAGCACTGCTTGTGCAATTAAATTATCTGGGTTTTCACCCTCCTGAAAGGAAACCCTCATCTCGAAACAAGCTTCACAAAGTTCCTTCACTAGTTCAATTATGGGTGGATCAGATGTTGTTGTGCGAATGTCATTTACTCTTGTACCTGCTTACAAAACTCGGTTCCATTTCAGAAAACGATTGTGAACAATTTAGTCTGTCTATAAGTTAGTTATAAATATCTGATGGATGAACATGCGGACAAGTTCTTGCGCGTTATGTTGAAACAGATCATTGGATCGGACCTCACAACTAAAAGATTAGTTTTATTAATGGAGTATAATTCTCACCCTTCGTGTTTAGAAGTAAAGGGATACTTACTACCTGCTTGATTCTTAGTTACTATTAAAATTCATGTATCAATTACTTAATTATAAGCTATTTCCTCGTTGAAAAATAAACTCATTAATATCACATGATCCTTTTTTTTACCTGAAAGAAAGATTTAATGAGCTGGAAGAGAGATGTCATTTTAAGTGCTATTGCATGTAATGTGAGTAAATGACTTGAATACTAGAAGGTGACCCTATCTTTTTAGAAAATAGATATGGTCTCTGAGACTAAAGTTCAAGTACTTAGCCACTAGGATAACATAGACTCTTTATATGCAACATTTATTTCGGACGAATGAAAGAAATAAATATTTGTAACTTCAGGAATATGAACACTTACCGAAACCCTTGCACCTTCTCCAGAAAGAAGGTTTCTCTTTAGTGAAAGCTGAAGGCGTGCGAGCTAAGAAAAGCAATGCGTTGTCTATATCACGATCGGGATTAGAGTGAACGTGGCGATCAGCTATGGCTAAATCTCTATAATTTTGCAACATAGTACGCGCATCGCCTGCATCGTTCGAAACGAAATCAAGTATTGTAGTATAAACATAACATTAGAGAACTAATTCAACTAAAAGCTTAAGCTGATAGTTGAAGGTTTTATACTCTAAAACGAAGTCAAGTATTGTAGTAAGGTTTGAAGACAAGAGATAATAAAGACTCATTTAAGACAAATTAGATAAATAGAGAAATAATAGAGATTTTTGAAGATAGCGAAATTCGAACATATGTGCGTGAGGAACAAAGTTGTAATACCATATTAGAGAACCAACTCAACTAAAAACTTAAACCGACAGTTAAAAACCCAATTGTAGTTATGTACTCTAACACATAAAACTAGCGACATATATACCTGTACATAGACATGATCATCTTCAATCCATATATATATGATGTGTACGTACCAAACAATTTCATGTCGATGATATTGATGAAGAGCTGATTGCGATCTTCTAGGCTCCATTCCTGAGTATCGTGAATCTCATGGTGAAGTAGGTATTGGACCATCTCGTGCTGTCCTATGGAAGAAGCAGCAATTAACGGTTTAATTGTCCCCAAGTTCTGAAGCAGCTCCGGCTTATACTTGTCCACCATCAACTTTGCAATCTTACAATCTCCGGCAAAGGCAGCATAGCACAGGGCAGTGTTGCCGCTAGAGTTCTCTACTCTCAACACCTGTTCCAGGCCTTCCGTGGACCGAAAACAACAGAGAAAGCTCGTAACAAAACTTTCTTGTTTGTGTGCAGCTGCGATGTGAAGAGCAGTTTCATTGTTGTCCGTGATCATATCCGCGAGATTCGCGTACTCGTGTGGGTGATGATGGACTTGCTGCCAATCACCTTTTATGGCAGCTATGTGCAGTTTCAGACGCTTGGTTCTTTCCACATCATCCATTTCTTTCTGTATCACATTCATTCAGGTAACAATCTTTTCTTTACAAGTGAAAAATATCGTGTATCGAAGTGAAAATCGAACGCTGAACGAATAAAATTGAACTCAATGAAAATCGCTTCGCATTGAAATGGAAATTAGTACAGTGTGATTCAATAAGAACTGATCTGATCTAATGAAAGTTGTGTCTCAATGAAAACAGCCTCACACTGTAATGAAAAGGGGTCGGTTTTCATTGCACTGCACAATACATTTCATTCATGGTTTTGATTTTTAGGGTTTTCGTTTCAAAAGAGTTTGCACCCAAATCTTGCCCTAAGTTCTCCCATATGTTTATATATAGTACCGTAAAATCGAAAGGGAAAATAACTTATGGTACTTAGATAAGGATATTGATAGTTTTTTTTTTTGAAGGAAATGTCGCATATATTATATATCAATCACGAAAACATACATATAGGTTTTGTGGGATTAACAATTCATGTAGTTAGGTTTGAACAAACATAACTCGCGTTACCGCTTAATAAATAGATCAAGCCTGATAGCAAATGGGCACCAACCAACAACGTAATAAATGTGCGCTTGAGTCAGACGCAACTGACACTTTATTGTCCCCATCAGACCCGGGTGGCTAAGAGAGAAAACAACTTCTTTACCCACTAATCTAGCCTTCATGGGTGGATATTGGTAGCTAAGAAACCGACAAGGTCTAAAATTAACAAGACCGTACCCAATGCAAAGTAGCTATTTGAGAAAAAGGTAATTTGCAAAATGATCTTAAAATTTTTGAAGGGGTAGTGAAATGATCTTCAAGTTTGAAATCTTTGTAAAATAGCTTTCATTTTAATGATATTCCGATTTTACCCTCAATGAAATCCCGATCGGGTAAAAACCCACCCGATCAAGTTTTCATTAAGGGTAAAACTGTAATTAATTTCCGCATGTTATGAAAAACTGAAGGCTACTCGAGAAGAATCTTCAAAACGAAGGTCATTTTGCCTATTACCCCACTTGAGAAACTCCATAATTTTTCGATAAGATTTACCTCAATGCAAAGGATAGTGATCAGCCGATTACTACTGATCCTTGACTATACCATTTCATTCATTGATTTGGTTTTTGGGTTTCCGTTTCAAACGAGTTTGCACCCGATCTTGCCCCAAGCTCTAATATATATTTATACATATAGTAGCATAAAATCTAAAGCGAAAGTAACTTATGGATGGTACTCATATAAGGGTATTGGTAATTAAGAGACCAACAAACAAGGTCTAAATATGACAAGACCATACCTAACTCAAAACGTATATACTTGAAAAACTCCATATTTATTCGATAAGATTTACCTCAATGCGAAGGATAATGCGCCGATCGATCACTACTGATTCTTGACAGCAACACTAGCTAGAAGAAGATATATATATGTTGTATATATGACCATAGATTATGAGTACTTGAATGCGAGACTGTAAAGAAAAAAGTGTTTTCGGATGCTTCATTTATAGACTGTTTGAATATAGCTCTTTGAGAATGAAAGATGAGAAAAGTTAAAGTTATAAAGTAAAGTAAGTTGGGTTTATTCTTGTCCCCACATCATTCTCTTTTCATTGTCGTTCTTCATTGTGCTAGTAAATGTATGCTTGTGGAATAGTTTTTTTTGTAAATCAGAAAGAAAACCAAAATTAATTCAAAATACAAAAGTTCACTTACAACTAATAATGCTCCCGTAATGATGTATTAGGTCGGAAAGTGCACCTCCACGTGACTTTATGTTGCTTTTAGAAAAATATTGTAAAGTTTGTTCGACGTGAGTGCATTGTCTATCTCCCTGTGGCTATATATATGTGTAAATCGCATCTTTATTACATGGTCTATTCTATTTTGATAAGAGATATGGACTCTAGCATAAATCTTCTTTTTGGTGTAACTTACCCACTATTTTTCTTTGAGAATCTATACCTCAATTGGTTGAAACCAATGATACATTGAGTTGGAAATACGGGTTTTCATATAGGTTTCAAAATAATGTTTTAACAAATATAAATATTGTTGAAACCTATATGAAAACCCTATAAGAGATAAACAGTGACCATACCATTTCCGTTGTAAATATTGTTGAGACAAGTTTATTTTCCTCCTTGGTATGAGAATCGAAAAACGAAACAGATATGAAATTCTTATTATAGATGTTTGATATAAGATAGGTCATTAATTTACATTCCCTTTACTTTGTTTCTCTTCCGGTAATATTTGAAAGTTTTAACCCACAATCATATTCCTCGGATAAAATGACATAAATTATACTCAAAGGTCATCCATACAATGATAATGGTGTATTATTTTGCCATTTATTAGAGCATCTATATTAGGGTCTTCGATTCTCGTTTTTAGGTGCATATCGGAGATCGTTCTAGAAAGAGCATGGGGCGTGAACCTCCGATGATTGACCGGTGTCCGTCGTCGGGCTTTCAATATAGAGGCAATGCGCAATGCCAGAGTGGCCTCTGACTGCGCCTCCAATCACTTCCTCCTCCAATATTCAGCATCGACATATGGCATGAATCAAAAATATATACCATTGTGGTTACCTTCAATTGATAGAAAAAAAATTTAAATAAAAAATTATTTATTTTTTAAATATCCACACCCTCAATCCCTCTTCACACACCATCAACGCTCTCCGGACTCTCTCAAAAATTTCTCTCTTCTCAAATGTTCAGAACTCTCATCCCTTAACCATGTTTCGCACTCATGGTGGTCATACCGAATCAAGATGTTCCCTACTGGATGAGTCATCCAAGGAGTTTTCGGATGAAACCATCCTGGAGACACAAGAGTCTGCCCCTAAGACATATCATTTCGGTTTTGACACAGAGGGCTACTATCCCGATCAAGACTCTGACCTCGACCTTGAGGTGGACCTCATACCTCGTCATCGGAGGATGAGTATGCCTTCTTCTGATACTGTGTCGGAACCAGCAAGAGGACGAACACCTGTACGAGGTGGCAGAGTTAGCATCCTTATCATAAAGTGGACAGTTTCGAAGGATGAACGCTTCATAGCATGTTGGATTCACTAATCGACAGACCTAGCACGAGAGAACAATCAGGCTGCCGATAGTTTCTGGAAGTCCATCAAGGCAGAGTTCATTAATAGGTTGAAAGCATCGGCATCGAATAAAAAGAACCACAAAACATAAAGAACCCGTGGTCGAAGATGAACAATCGGACGAAAACGATGATTGGGATTTTCAACCAGAATGAACTATGCCTCGGATGATATGAACTACCAACAAGCAGTGGAGATATACGCGCTTCCTTAGATGCCCAAAGCAAACAATGTTAGACATTAGTTCGACGTTGTCTATGATGACTCCAGGTGGAAGGATGTGTGCGAGACGTATGAGAATAAGAGGTTGAGGTTGGACGCATTCGGTTCATGCAGCTTGAGGTCTCCGTGCACCGGATCAATAGAGTTCGAAGACTGAGAGGCGAGATCACCTAAATCACGCACAATTGGTTAGAAATGGTCAAACAGAAGGAAAAATAAGTCTCGTCTAACCAGACCGCAGATGACGAAATAGTTTCGAATACCTGCAGGAAAAGAACATGCAAATTGTACTAATGGCTAGAATAACAATTACCGACAAACGCCACGAACATTAGACACTAGGCTAACTAGTTTTTTTTGTTGTTGTTGTTGTTGACAAAATCAGAGTTCAAATGTTTCAGCAGCATTGGACCAACTAGTTTTTTTTTATGACAAATCTTAAATTAAAGCTCATATTTGAGTCGCAGAATGCGGCTTGTGAGTACAATAACAACCCAATTGATTCGTACTACAAAATGGGTTATATTTAGTCATAATCACACCAAGACTATCCCACCTTGTGAATATAAAAATCACTAACCCAAACAAACCCTGAGTGCTAATCACAAAGAAGGGTCTATGAGAGTCAGAGATGTACCCTTTTGATGTGTGATTAGTTTCCTACATATTTCCCAAGAATCATTCCATTCGGATCACGCCAAGGTTTCTTTTCCGCCCATTGAAGCTTCATGGAAATGTAGTACATAGCTAAATTAAATATTCACCTGCATTTGGTGCCATACATGTTACTTGCCGAAAGCATTGCAATTTTTTTTTTGCGGTAAAGCTAGATTTCATTTATATATATATATAGTGGACTAGATATTCGGATGAAGATGATGTACTCTTGGAATACAAGAAACTTTGTAAGAACATCTATAGTATAACGCGATTTAGTAACTATTTTTTTTTTTGTAATGGAAGGATATTATTGCTTAAACAATATCCGCAGACAAGGTTGACATAAGACCGGCCGGTACAAACGGTACTAAAAGTCTCGAATCTATTAAATTAAAACATTTCTGGTTAAATAGTGAGTCACTCTATTGAAATAAGTACATAAACGATAACAAACGATGTCAAATCTCTATGTTGTAGAAAATATTTTTATTTGTGAACGTTTAGTTTTATGTGTTATCTGTTATACGTACCATCTAACTTTATGTATTTATTTCAAATAGGTTTTTTTTGAATAAAAATCACATGAGATTCCGAAGATGTTTGTTTTAATGAATATTGCATATATTTTTGTTTATGTAATATATAAGTTAATTCAATGAGCTTATATGTTTGCGACTCATTTCTTGAACAATTATCTGGTAACAAAAAATAGTCCTTCGAGATTTAACATCATAATGGCTAGTTTTTTTTCGGGCTTTTTTTGCACCTTCTTCTTCTAACAAAATGAATAACGGACAAGACATCGACGATTAATAATGCGCCTTAAAAGTAACTAAGATTTTGGTAATAATAATAATAACTGGTTATATGCACCCAAATTTACAAATAATCAATAACAACATAAGTTAGAGATCCTACTTATAAAAGAGATGATAAAAGACAAAGATCCTCATTAAAAAAATACAACCTAAAGAAGAAGATAACACGTAAACAACTAAACGAGTGTTCATGGACAAGTCAATCTCTCATGGGTTTCGGATTTTAGCCCAACCAAAACGTGCAAGTTGGCCCAGTTTACAACACACTAGTGGTATACGAATTAACTTAAGATGCATCAAACTCATATAGTTTTATAAATATCTAAGTGGTTAAGATGCATCAAACTCATATAGTTTTATAAATATTGTTAAGTATGTGTCCCATGACAGAATATTGTTGATAATCAAAACTTGTTTCTATGAAACTAAGGCTCAAGTCTCCTCAACGGTATCTTTATACATTAAGCTTCTAACCCGTTTGTGTTATTTCTTCCTTGGTTCTTGGTCAACGTGTTATGGGAGACTTGATTGACTAAAATGGCCTCTTCGTCGCTAAAAGTTCTGTTTTGTGCCTCTTCTCCCACTTTTCACCTACACATGGAAACTCTATTAAAATAGAACTTGAACCAAGTGCCAAACTTGGTCATGAATGCACCTACACCATTTTGAGAGATATTTAAACTCTATTAAGACATTAGAAATAACATCCAATTGGTATAAACTTACGATGAGTCCGTACATTTGAAGCTAAATATACTGACAAATCATATATAGTATATGATAATATATACCTCGTACATATTTACGCATCTTGTCCCCTAACCAAATAAGATGAGGATACATATAGAGTAACGATGTGAATGAATTGAATTATTTAATAATTGAGATTTTTCTATATTTATGTTTAGAAACATAATGTTAATTAAAAAGTTATGTATTCTTGAAGGTTTTAAATTTAATCTCACCACTTAAAATTGCAACCAGTTGCCTATGAGCAATTTCAAGTTTTTATATTTGACTCATTTTTTAGTGTTTTCCTATATTGTGAACTTAACTATCATTCATATAATTTTGAATTGAAACCCTAGTTGTATAGGTTTCTTGATCGAAGTAAATTCTCACGTTTAGTTTAGTAGAAAAAAAAAATTGAGATACGTTATCGAATATGTATGCAAATGTATAGATGTATTTGCGATAGATTTCGATTTCAGATCAAGCAATTGTTTATCTTACATTCTTGAAGGACTTAAGCAGCAAGAACAAACTCATAGAGCCCCTAAAACAAGTGATAGATTACAAAACCAAACGCAGCAATTAAATCAAACATCAACGTATATATACATATGATATATAATGTGGAAGCCCTCTTCAAATTCCTTTATGTATGTGGTAATAACTTGAATGTCCGTAACAATAAAGAATGTCTGAGTTGAGGTGAATGCTTTTTTTCTTAAGATAACTCTCTATGGTACTAAAATGGTTGAATGAAAAATATCTTTCTAGATGAAACGGAGTTTTTGATGAGACGAACATAACTGTGGAGTTAGTGACCAGAACCGATTGAAATGATTATCGAAAAATCAGTCAACAAAAAATTGTCCAACTATATATTTACGTGTCAAACAATATAGAGAATATACAGAAGACAAAAATGGGATCTAAATGAGTTACAATAGAAAAAAGAAAAAAAAACTTAAGATCCAAAAAAGAAATCACTCTTGTATATATATATGTTAGCTAAAGGGACATTTGAACAATCATACTCCAAATTACTTGCTTATTCGCATGTGATGCCTTTTTTCTTTTCTTGATCTATTATGTATCATCTTTCTTTAGCACGATGATTTCAATGGAACTAAATTTATATTTATATGAATTAGAGTTTGAACATTATATAAGAGATTATTTATTTAACTTACCTACAGCTTTTCTCGTCGTCCTTATTATATGCTAAAAAGACCTATCTATTATGCTTACTAATGTTAAACTTAGTGTCAGATTAGTACTTGAGTCCAATCAGACAAGGATAAGTTCAGATCTGTAGTACGATATTTTAAGAATAGGTCAGGGTTGGGAGGACAAGACATTATGCATGCTAGATTTCCGTTCCCGTGTCCTCATATCACGTGCATACGAGGATGACGATAACAACAATAGTATAATAATTACACTTAATTTAATAATAATATTGACCATTCAAACATATGACACTTAATTATAGAGCGGATGACGCTAATTTCTTGACGTCAGAGCCTCACTTATACCATTAAATTGACCTTGACTGGTCAATTAATTAGCCAAGCTCAATCCTATACTAACCAATAATTTGAATACGAAGATTTGTTTTTTTTTTTTTTGAAGAATATGGTAAATTCTCATTAAATGACATGAAGCCATCGAAAAAGAGAAGTTATAGCTCCCATGGGATGGAGTTCTCATCCAATGTTGGACATGCCGGGCTAAACTTATAAACCAGTAGCAATGCAAACGAAACAAAACTAATGTAATATAGTTGACCTGCACAGAGTTAAAAGCAAAATTAAACATGATCTAGCCTGATTGAACATTTTAGCTCTAGACACGGAACTGATAGATCCACGATCAGTTTAGATATAATGTAGGATGTGTAATTTGTCTTCAAATCGTGTGACTAACCTATAAGGGAGAATATCAGGAATCCCGTTATCTGTATGTTAGAATATAAAATTGTAATTGGGTCTTCAATTATCAGCTTAATCTTTCAGCTGAGTTGCTTCTTTAACATAATATCAGGAATCTCGCTATCTTCAAAAATACGTATTATTTATCTAATTTTTCTTAAGTGGACCTTTTATTATCTCCTATCTCTAAGCCCTTATCTCTTTTCTCAATGGGCTCATCTACCTTTCTAAATTTCACATTCAAAATAGTAAACGGGATTGTTCGTGAGGACGCATGTTAGAATATAACATTATAATTGGACCAACTTAACATTTTAGTTTAGTTGGTTCTCTAATTGGTATCAAAGCTTGTTCCTCACGGATACGGGTTCGAATCCCATTATCTCCAAAATATCTTTTATTTATATGTTTTTTCATAAGTGAGTCTCTTATTATCTCTTGTCTCTAAACTCATATCTCTCTTTTTAAACTTTACATCCAAACCCGCAAGTAAGTTTCTCTGTGAAGCTCCGTGTTAGAATATAAAACATGGACAAGGGTTCGAATCCTCTTTTCTATGAAAAAAAAATACTTATCATTTTTCTATTTATCTCACCTCCTATCCTATCATATCTTGTAATAAAAGTTTTTTTTTCTTTTTTTTTAAAGGGTCTCATTATAAAAGTTAGCTCCTTAACCAAAGCTAAGAATACTATTTCATACTAAAGTGTTTATCATAATGATAAAGGTGCTTAAACCTTAGTCTTTCCTTTCCAACCAAGTTTGAATTCAAGTATCGAAAAAAGAATACTATTTCACAATATTCCCTAGCCTCACCAAATACGTAGGGACAAGGGAGTAAAATGTAACATATTTAAATATTTGTGTTTTGTTTTTTCTTATGTAAGCAAGGGCACAACATGTAATTAACAATGTGATGCTTCTTGAAAGTAATAATAATTTAGATGAGAGTTAAAGAGACCGTTAGAAAAGTGTCTAAGCAGCGCGTGAGGGAAGGGGCTTGGATTGTGGTACTACGCTTCTTCGGAGGCTCCTCGTACATCCCAGGTTCCGTCTTGGGGTTGATCTTGACAACCACATATATATATACATATATATATAGAAACTGATATAACCGCCCAACAACCTCGTACACTAAAATGGACAACAAGCCATCTCGCCGTACTGATCAGAAGCAGCTGTTACTCTCCATAGATCCGAGCAAGTTCGGGGACGAGCTCCGATACGGGCTCGACGCTGCGACGGAGCTCCTGAGTCTTGTCCGTAAACGCAACCCAGCTTCTACGAGTCACGACATGCAAGAGGAGGGGTTGGTGCTCCAAATAATGAAGTCGTTTACCACCACCCTTTCCATGCTCGGCGCGGAGGTTTCCGGCGAAATCGGCGACGGCAAGAGTGCTACTCGCTACCGGAAGTAATGAATATTTTACTACCAATTGGGTTCATATTAGTTTAAACCATCTTTGTCTTGTTTCGCTTTAAATTTCTAGGGGGAAGTGTTCTCTTATTTCATAGAACGTTTTCATTGGCCCGCTCAAACACCAAGAAACCCTAATACAGAATTAGAATCCACATAAAATTTGTTTATCATTTAATAAATATTGTCGAGTTGGTTTATGTTCATTAGTATGAACTTTTATAGTTTCGATTTTGATTTTGAGTTATTGCAGGAAGAAGAATGTTATAACAAAAGTGACTCAAGATCCCGTTAATAATATTTTTTTTCTTTCGATCATTGGGTTGAAATCAATCCTCATAAATTCATTAAACATTCGTGAGCATTAATGGATGAGTTCTTGAATGTAATTTTGTTTGGGTCTTTTATTCTGTTCATTTCATATGTACATTCTAGTTGGATCTATTTGATGTTCTATTAGGTTTAAGGTTTCGTTAGGGATCCAGATTATTATTTATACATATCAGTTGTAAACCTAATCATACTTTGTATAATATACGTAATTGTGTTCTTCTGATTACATTTTTTTTCCTTATCGCAAACTCGTTACGACAATCTATTGTAGGAACTACTATAGGTGCACTTAAAATACGATGGGACAGACACAACATACCAATTTTGTTTGGGTCTTTTTTATTCTCGCGCAAGCATTGGAAAAACTTAATGTGGGAAGATTAATATCAAAAGCATAGACGCTGATGTTTTTTTATCGACAGGAAATCTTAAGGTATTATGATCTCAACTCTGACCTCACGCTTACATCGATACAAATGTATTCATTGGGAGCCGTACCTCATAATTTAAAAAAGTGGAATAACTCACAGACCACCAAGTTAACACCAACGATATAATATAGGGTTAGACTCTAATGAAAACTATCCCTTAGAATAAAAACATATAAACCCTCGTTTTGTTAGAAAATATAATACATTATGCTGGAAATATAACACATTGGATTGGAAATATATATATTTATACAATTTTCATACAATCTAACAAAATAGGCTGTAGTTTTTAACACGTGTGTGAAAATATATACTTTCCAATACAACGTGTTATAATTTCGAATCCATTATGTAATAGTTTTCAACAAAAACGATGATTTCTTAATTTATATTCTAAGATTAATTTGTATTGAACGTATATGGGATTGTTTTGAAGCGGGGAAGGAATATTTTCATGTGGTCCACTCCACCCTAAAGTGAAAGTGAATAATTTATATATATGCTACTTATATATTATATAGATAAACCCAAAAGCATATATAGGATTCGAGAAAATTACAGTTTAGCTCTTCATGGTCCATGTTGACCACCTGACCCGTAGAGTTGGATATATTAGCCAATACGAGTTATGTCATGGTCTTCAACAAAGAGAATTCATAGGCTAATTGCATTGAACTGCTAGTTTTGAATTGTAAGGATACTATAAAAATATATTTAAAGCCATATAGATTGGAGGATTGTCTAGATAGGATTTAGTTCCTCGAGTTCAAAATTAAACAATTCATTGATTTCCGGTCATGTAAATAATAATAAAATTAACACATTGGTTAGATGTATAAGGTTCACATCTGACCTCAACCTATATGCAAATCTATGAGGAAAAATTACATATATAGTTCACCAAAGTTTATTCTTCTTACCTTTAGATAGGGTTCTGTGAAACTTTCATCCAAGGTTTGATCGAAGGCCCAATTTAACATTTGAGTTTATTGTATCCTTAATTTTGTGTATCAAACATGGTAGCCATCAATTTTATTTATCTAGAAGAGGACACATCTATTTTATTTTTAATTATTATTAAGATTGATGAATTGAATGATTTAATCATAAACTACCTTTATGTAAAATGAGTTCATGTATATCACTTTATCCCACATTTTTATTTTGAAAGGGAGAACTATTAGAGCTGAAAGACGTGGATCAATGACGATTAGAATGCGATGTTCCCTCTTCCATAAACCATGATTGGTCACATTCTAGCCTCCCGAGTCTACCTTGTCAGATGAATTTTAGTAAACTCGATCTCAAGTGACTGTTTTAATGTTCGAATGTTGGCAATTTTATTGTTTGTTTGAACATTTTCATTAATGTTTTAATTGTTTGGACATTTTAGTTGAATGTATGATAGTTGTGTTGATTTGGGTTGCGTGATAGAATGAATGAATATTTGAATGCGGGGAATACATATTTGGGATCACGAATTTTAGATTTTGTATTTCGAATCTATTAATACACTTGGCCAACAGAAATGAATCGTCAGCCAAGTATGTAGTCTAGGCCGACGGATTTAGAACGTCGGCTAAATGACACACGATATACGTCGACCTTGTGAGGCTTCTTAGCCGACGGTCACGGCCCGTCGATCGAGTTGCTTGCTTGGTCGATGTATTGGTTGAGTCGGTGAAGTTGCTTGCTTGACTGACGGGTTGGTTTCGTCGGCCAAGTAAGGCTTCTTGGCTGATGGTACTCTTAGAACAGCGGCCAAGAGCTTAAACGAAGAAACTTGCCCAATGGTTCTTGGCCGACGGAATAGTCTGTCGATTAAGTGAGGTCCTACACTTGTGAAAGCTAGTTAACTTAGTAGTCAAATACTTGAACTCTGGTCCTATATATCTAGGCTCAAGTCCCAGTTGTGACATTACTACCTACATTTATCTCCCTCTTTCTCTCTCAATATTTGTTGAGATATCTCCGACTCTTTTTGGGCTTCTCTTCCTGGTGCGACACATCTTAATGTCTAAATCGACATCTTTTGTCCATTCTTGGACTAATTTCGTCCCTATTTGAGTTAATAACGATATAAAATTACCTTGTTCTCTATCACGGGTGTGTGTTAACCATGACATGTAATAACGGTGCAAAAAGAGGGCTTTTCGAGGAGAAAAGGGGTGTAGTGGGATAAGACGGGCAGAATTACGCTCGTAAGACTGCCCGTAACGGTCCCAGCTACGCCTGTATTAAGCTGGTCAAAGAACTGAAGCTTCGGATAAGAGACAGGC
>JAYMSW010002269.1:0-14220 GCA_036897725.1 Erodium texanum | reverse complement strand
GGCGGCGGCGGAGTAAACGCGGATGTAGCGGAAGGTGAGGTTTTGATTGGGGTCGGTGTCGAGGTGGGAGAGAGAGAGGGTATGGGTATCGGAGAATGGGGGTGAAGAGGGGAAGATCTGAGCCGTTTCTGTGATCTTGACCTCCATCTCTCTCGATTTCGTTCTGAAATTACCAGCTTTGCAATAGATTTATGGGTCTTCCTCGTCTCACCAAATGTCATTGACTTTGAGAGTGTGTCGTGGAACTTGCTGTGCGTTACGCTCATGTCTCACCTAACACTGCTTTGTTTTCACGTCACTTAATATAATCTAAACAAATTTGTTTTTTCATTCAATCACATACAGTTTTGTCGCTGACAGATGCATACAACCCGACTTAATTTTTTTATTGGTTATATAATTAAGTCTTCTATAGATCGACTCTAACAACTCCTGGCTGCTTGTGATCTTTATGTAGTACATTACGGATCTTGCTATAACCTAATCGGCAACGAGGTTAGACCGCAGATGATGCTGTAGTTGATCCTGGTCGGCACCACTGTTGGCCCAGTCCAATTTCATACTAACAGTCGGCGATTATAAATGTGGTTACTACTTTGTTTAAGGACCCAACAACAAAGTTGGGTCACTGTAAAACCTCCATAACATTTTCAACACAAGACCACAAGTGCACATAACTCGTTATTCTCTCCCAACTAATGAAAAAAATGATACAAAGTAATGATTACACGTGCATGGTATTAGAGTATTTGATTATTTAATTAAACTTGTATTATGTGTACGACTATATGTAGAACAATATCGGTATCATTTTATACGTTCTTAAATAATTTATAATTTATAGTAATGATTTACGTGTAGGAATTTAGTTTTGTAAATAAAAAGAGAAGAATAGTGAAACATAAATAACAAGTTTAACACATATAGAGGCCAAAACAAATGATTGTTACTATATTCATAATTACTCCATTGTCCTCCATGATTATCCAACACTACTTGAGTAGTTAGAGCAATAACTTTAAAATGCATAGGTCGGTGTTTGTTTTGTGATAGAGAAAAAAGTCCATTCACAACCATAAATAAACAAATTGACCGGAGAATATGCTCTTCGGGGAGGTCCCTGTTCGGGTGTCATATATGATGTTTTTTTTTTTATGCAAAAGAGGTCGCATTGGGATGGTTATAAATAGGGGCACCTTATGGGTTGAATGCCATCAACAACAGGTTTCACATTCCACGACAATGGCTAGTTTGAGATTCTATGTTTTCCTTGTTCTCGTGTTCCTTTCGTTATCGAGGTCCGAAGCTCGGTCTCCACCTGGGAACAAAGGGCTAGAGGAAGGAGCTTCAGGCCTAACTGAACCGGTTCGAGTGTTGCTCCAAGGTACTAGAGAAGTTTTTATGTCGGGATTTAGAAATGCAGATTCTAAAGAGAGCTGGTCCGAATCCAAGCGCTTGAGTCCTGGAGGTCCAAATCCACAACATCACTCTAAAAATGGCAAATAGCTAATTAGAGTACTTTGTCGGGAAGAAGTAGAGGGGTACTGAGGTTCTTGATTCTTGTCAACGTTGTTTTTCATTTTCTCTAATTACTTCACAAAATAATGGTATTTTCATACAAGATAAACCAGTACTTTTATTATAGGGCTATCATATCCCGAGGCCTGAAATAAAGATTTTATATAAAGCTTTAAACCGGTTGGTCCGACAAACTTTGCAAGTTATCAACGTGTGTGATCATGAGCATAAAACTGAGGAAGAGAGATCAAGATTGGAAGTAAAAGAGGGGAAAAAATAGATATGAACATAAAAATTGCATGCAGCGTGATTAGCTTTTTAGCACTGAAACATAACATTTAAAAAATATATATTTCATAATCAATGCACTTTTGGGATAATGGAAGAAAAAAGTGTGCACAACATGGTATCGGTTCCACTATGGATAAGATTAAAAAAAAATACAAAGTAAAATACTAATCCTGCTTTTGCCATTAAGTAGGTGCTCTTGCATGTTTGGAGCCTACACCAACCGGAACAATTTGACGATGATTTATTTGGACGGCACTTTTATCGCGCCTAATGTGTCAAACGGTTTAATGAGTCAAAACTTCCGATAATGATTATACCAAACCCTCTTAAAGTGCTTACAAAATCTTAATATCGAATCTTTTGCCAGTTGAAGGGTGATTCTGGAAAAAAGAATGGACGATTTGGAAAACGTTTGGCACTTAGGGGTTGTATACGGCAAGGCCACGGAAGATCGACACTCTTAGAAACATTGACGATTGTTGAAAAGAAGAGGGGGGAGAGAGATGGAGCGTCGATGCGTGACTTAACCGCTACATTATTTTATTTTTATTTTTTATGTTTGTCTCTATCTCATCTCCTTCAATCGTTTCTCATTCTTTAATTCATATCTTAAATTTGGTGTGACGAAGTATAGATTATACATGGTTCACCCCAAAATGACTTAATCTTATTATCATAAGGTAAAATTGTTGTATTGACTTTCTCGAAATTAAATAAGTATGTCTAAAAGATCAATTACTCTATGTTTTGGTTGGAAATTTACTTTTTCTTCAAAATTATATCAATCTTTTTAGTTGTACTGAATGTATTTTTAGTTGTACTAAATGTAAGCTTCAGTTTTTAGAAATATTACTCCCCTTTCAATAGAGGTAATCTCTTAATGGATTAAATCAAACCTTAAACTCCAAACCCTCTCTTATTGTACTCACTTAAACCCTTAACTTAAACCATGAATCTGATAATAAGTTTTACGACTAGATCAGACGATGACTTCATCTGACGACTTCCGACCAGAAACAACTACTCCCTCGAACGAGGACTTTAACTCGTCGCTTCTCAGCCACAACCCCTTTGTTTGATCTTCATATGATTTTTCTTGTGTTGGTTTTTGGGATAAGTTTGGATTCCTTTTTTGGTGGGCCTTGCAGAACATGGGTGTAGAGATTGTCTAGGAGAAAGAAAAAGAAAGAGAGAAAAGTTTGTATTTGAGCAAGTACATCGGTCGGCACTAGCGCATATGGAAATATTGTGGCGTTGGCACTAACTCGACACCGGCTCTCTCTGTATAGCCGTGGCCAGGCACCGATGTTGTGTATTGTGCACCAATTAACGACCGCCGCGTTGGATGGTCAAAGAGTCGTTAGGCAACAGCTCTCTTGTGCCGTTTTTCCCAAAATGCCCTCTCGACCCTGTTTTTTTTCTTCCAAAATATATTTCAACCCATTTCTATAAATACCTCCTACTCCCATTTCCACTATCCTACACACTATCATATTTTATTTTCTTACCTCAACTTTATGTTCACATGGGTCCCCAAAACAACAACAACCTCATGTTCAATCCCGATTTCAACCCCTTCAATCCAAACCGTTTTGTGAAATAAAAATTGTATGCATTTTCTGATATTGTTTTATTCGGTTATGAATTTTATTTTAGTGCTTACTGTATGATTTATAGATAATTTCTAAATTGAGATAACCTATATTGCATAATAACAATTTGATTGAAGATTTTACTATTTTAATAGAAATATAATAAAATTTGGAAATGATTTAGAAGGTACAATAACTTTAAATTAACTTCAACCTATCGTTCAAAAATAATAATCATAATCAACCAATTTTAATCTTATCGACGTTTCGGAAAATAAAAGAAAATTGGGGCATGTAAGCAAACTTTTGGAAATTACCACCACACCATAAAATCCCCTTCTTCGTTCCCATTTCTGTCACTGCCTCACTTTTCATTCTCACATCGTTCTTCATTCACTCCCATCTTGCGAAAATGAAGGCTTCCTTGGTTTCTTCCCTGAGGAGGTCGTCTCACCTGGGCCGCAGATCTTACTCATCTGGGTCCCACCCAGATCGTAAAGTCGCTATCTTGGGCGCCGCTGGCGGCATCGGCCAGCCCCTGCCCCCCCCCATTCAGCTCCCCCTCTGCGATTCCGCCGTCCCCCCGGGTGTTGCCGCCGACGTCAGCCACATCAATTCCCGCGCTCTGGTACTGGGGTTCTTTCTTTTTCTGCGATTCGATATACGGGGGAAAGGAAGGAAATTGAAGTCGTGGGTCGTATTTTTTTTGTGTGGGTTTAGGTTGCTGGGTTTGCGGGAGAGGAGCAGCTCGGTCAAGCTTTGGAGGGATCTGATGTTGTGATTATTCCTGCTGGTGTTCCGAGGAAGCCTGGTATGACTCGTGATGATCTCTTCAACATCAATGCTGGTATTGTGAAATCTCTGTGCACCGCCATTGCTAAGTACTGGCCCCATGTCAGTCTCTGTGTGTGTTGATTTGGCTATTTTTTGTTGGTTTTGAGATTTAGATTGTTTGAAGTTTGAATTTGGTTTTCTGGGTTTAGGCTTTGGTGAATATGATAAGCAATCCAGTGAACTCAACTGTGCCAATTGCTGCTGAGGTTTTCAAGAAGGCCGGGACATATGATGAGAAGAAACTCTTTGGTGTGACCATGCTTGATGTGGTCCGGGCTAAAACTTTCTATGCTGGAAAGGCTAATGTTCCTGTTGCTGGTATGCTTATTTGCTTGCATTTAGAAAGGTTAAATTGTTTGTTAATGTTGTAGAAGTGAAAGGAAAAAAAAAACAATTTGCCGTTTTGCATCTAGTTTTTGTTTTAGTAAAGCTTCATGCTCAATTGCAATGTTACTTGGTGCCATTATTGTCTTCTAATTACTGTGCCAATTAATCTCGTTTTATGTTTTTTTTCCTGATGGCTACATGTGCTTAACATTTTGACTGTCAGATCTTATGCTCGATTGCATTTGAGTCTTTCAAACACTGAGCATGACACTTGAACATTTTCTTTGTTATTCTATTGAGTTTACCTTATTGTTTCCTTAAAACAGCAACATTGACAATGAAGCTCAAAGTTGTATTCTCATTTCGGAAAAGAATCGAAGAAGCTAATTGTTTTTTATACATAGTTCAAATGTGTCTGACTGTTCAATCATTTTCAACTCCAGATGTCAATGTCCCTGTAGTTGGTGGTCATGCTGGCATTACCATTCTTCCACTCTTTTCACAGGTATTGTCATGGTTCTTTCTCATGTGGGTTCCACTGTTAAATAAGTTTGGATTTTATCTTTTGTTATGAGGGTCAACATGTGCACCTATGGATTGATTTCATTTGTATTGGTTGTTTTGGTGAATTAATTTAATAGGCTACACCACAAGCAAATCTGCCCAATGATGCGATTACTGCTCTTACTAAGCGAACTCAAGATGGAGGGACAGAGGTTGTTGAGGCAAAGGCTGGAAAGGGGTCCGCTACCCTTTCAATGGCGTAAGTTTAGACTAAATTGTGATATACTTTATTTATTTATGGTTACAATTACTGGGCATCTCTTTTTTATTTTGTTGCACTAAAACAAATTTTTGTTGTTGTTAGATCAGTAAGTTATAACTTGTAGAATATATCAAGTAACTCTATTGGAATAGTTGTGTTGCCTAACATAATAGTCGGAATCGAATGTTGATTAACCACTAATTTTGTAGCTATGCTGGAGCCATCTTTGCTGATGCGTGCTTGAAGGGCCTTAATGGAGTTCCAGATGTTGTTGAATGTGCTTTTGTCCAATCAAGCATCACCGAATTGCCTTTCTTTGCATCCAAGGTAATTGAATCAGAATTGTTCATCTTTCGAAGTTCAAGAATTCAGGAGATTTAGTACTTGTTTATGATTTCATGAATTGAGTGTTCTATATCAGTCTTAGGTCATTATAAATGCCACAAGTCTTTCATATATACAAACATACATGCGCCTTTTGTGCAATTTATTTCATTGTATAAGTTTGCACCTTTGTTCTTCATTTTGAGGCTTATAGACATTGTCCCTAATGTGTTCTCAGGTGAGGCTTGGAAAGAATGGAGTGGAGGAAGTCCTGGGACTGGGACCTATGACAGACTACGAGAAAGAGGGTCTGAAGAGTCTTCTACCAGAACTCAAATCATCAATTGAGAAGGGAACCAAGTTTGCCCAAAACAACTAATTAGAATCTCATACCGATTAGCTTATAAGTTAGGAAGGAATTATTGCAATTTTTGCTTGTGTAGCAGAGGATTTACATGCTGTTATAAAGCAACTAAGCTTTATTCACATGAAGTGAATCTTATGAATAAGTTTCAGTGGTTGTCATTGGAATGCTTTGATATAATCATTGATTGTGCATGAATCTTGTTTTTGGCAATTGCATTTTGCATTTCCTACCTATAAATCGGCCGCCGTGTAATCCTATCATTGAGACAGTACTAGTCTTGTTCAAGAGAACAGCACACATTTAGAGCCACGACAATTGCTTTAATGACATGACATGTGAAATAAATAAATATATTTTTTCTCTCGTACTTGGTTTTCTCATTGATTTATATCTTTTGATTTTATTATTGTTCTCGGAATTGTGGAAGCGTCCGCGTGGGATCCACTTTCCAAGTCGATGGGTCACACTATATTCGACGTGTTGTTGAAAACGTTATTAATGTGTTAGACTTACTCTCAGTTAGCTCGCCCTTGTGTTAGACATCTGAATGATGTTCGGGCGTGCTTATTATGTAATATTAGGTCAAAGAATTGCTATTTTATGGTTATTAACTTTTTTTCATGTCAAAAAAAAAATACTTTAGGAACAGTTATTCTCAAAAAAAAAAGTTTTAAAGGAAAATTACATGTATTTATTCTGAAATGTGATTCATTTTTACAAATTCATCCCAAAGTTAAGACTCGATCATATGGTTACATTGGATTATTTTTAAACTTCAAAAAACTCTAATAACATTAGATTTAAAAGATTT
Source organism: Erodium texanum (assembly GCA_036897725.1). Lineage (NCBI taxonomy): Eukaryota > Viridiplantae > Streptophyta > Magnoliopsida > Geraniales > Geraniaceae > Erodium > Erodium texanum. The sequence continues at coordinate 7,390 of JAYMSW010002269.1, read as the reverse complement.
TTTTTTTGAATTTTAGTCATACTTTTCATGTGACCGCTTAATTTTTCAAAATGTCAATAATACTCTTTGCTACAATAAAATAAATTTGAATAAAAAAATTTAAAATTGAGAAAATAAATAAATAAATAACATCAAACTTGGAGACACGACGTCATTTTCAAGCTTTGATCTTCCCTGGTCCTTTTCCGACCTCTACGTCTTCTCTGGTGCGTCTTATCCGGCCGAATGGTTAACCCTGAAGCTCCAGAGGCGCAGGCGAAGAACTTGGACAAAACCTCAATCGACCTCGTCGCTGCTGGACCTCCGTCGCGTAGATCTGGTTTCGGGTTTCTGCCTTCGGCCAGTAGAACATCCGGTGACGACTGCGTCTCCTCAGACGGTCCCTATAATCATTGGTCTAGCTCGAAGCTCTAGAGGCGCATACAAAGTACTTGGACAAGAATTCAACTGACCTCGCTGCTGTTGGTCGACCTCTTGGAAGGTTCGCCGCTGTAGATGAAAAACAGATCGTCAATGAGCCCTCATAGTTGCCTTCTCAGATTTGCAGAAGGAGATCGTGAGATTTACATTAAGTCGTTGGCCATATCCTCAACCAGATCAGTTGCCCAAGAAGAAGAGATGACGTCACAATGATGTCATCAAAACATTTATTTTTTTAAAAAAACAAATCAATAAACTGGATTTCCATAATTACAAAATGTAAGAAAATCATTAAATATAGTTATATCATTCTAACAAATACATTTATATACATATATTGAAATTTATAAAAAAAAATTTGAAAAAATATATACATATTTTACTATTTTTTTTGTTTGAATTTTTATTTTGGTTATATTTTAATAGTCTTTTTTAATGTGTAGGCGTATTTCGGGCATTTTGCACCAAAGTTATCAGAATTACGAGGATTGAGCATTAAAAATAGTTTTGTATAGTTACGTGAAATGAGTCTTAAGATCAAATTAGATATCATTCAAGATGAATATATGTAATTTTTCCTTTAACTTTATGGTCAAGGTCGAGGTGAGAGTGGAATATAAACTTTAGCACTAATATGAGTTTTGAAGGCTGAAGATGTTATTCTTTTTGTAGAATGTCATTATAGTATAGACCATGATGATTAGATTCCCAAGTGTTCGACTTATTAGAGCATTTGTAATGATCAATGGATGTTTACTGATTTGTTTGTTGAATATATGCGAATCGATAAACCTATTCCTTTGCTTATCTATTCTCAACGAATCATCTCAAGTGTACTTCGCATATATGCGAATCAATGGATGTTTACTGATTTGTTTGCTGAATATAATTTTATAGTCAACGTTAAGGTGAAGTCAGAAGTAATGAAGATCATGGCAAAAGACAACTTCTTATAAAGATATTGTCAGACGAAGAAACGAACATGTCCAATATGATCAAGAAGAAAAGAATGTCACAATCAAACGGATAGCAAAAATATGGGATATGTACTTTGCTATCGTATAAGTCCGTTCGGTCGTCAATAAAAAAATTTGAATATGTGGACAATTTTTTTCCCTATCAAATTGAAAAAAAAAATCATAATCAGTTGACGATTTGTATATTCAAACAAACGACATGTTGTAACGTAAACAAAAATAGATGAACAATTTAGATAAATATGATTGATATTTAACTCTTTACAAATTGAAATAAACGAATGGCACCATTATGGTGTTCTTAGGTGCTCAACTTCTTCTAAGTGTTCATTTACTAATATCACGTCATCTCTTATAATTAATATTGTCTACGTACAACTTTCAAAACAAGAAAATTGTCTGCATAGAATTAAATGATGTTATTTTAACCGTGAATTTCTCTGTTAAAATATTATGTATATGAGAAGACCCTTATGGAATTCAACCTTAAGAACCGATCTATGAACAAGTTTGAAGGCCAAGCTTAAGACACGACATTAGTATCGGATCTGTTCGTAAAACCAAAAATAGAAAGCATTTCATTTCAACAGAATTTTTTTAGACTATTAAACTCAGAATTTACTTCCAATGTCTCTTACAATAAAATAAAAATAAAAAAAAGAAACAAATAAAATTTCCCCACAACTTACCCAAAACACTAACAAAAAGAACAAAAAAAAGAAAAAGAAGATAAGTTTCAAATTTGAAATGAAACAGTAACGAAATTGAGGAGAAAAATAACACTTCACTGACACTGGGAAATATTGTTTTTGCTTATTTTTGTTTGTGATCCAAGAAACTTAAATTGCCGACGTCATGACGGCCGATATGACGAGGCAGGGGACACTTGAGCGCCATTCGTCCATGGACGAGTACACCCTCACCGGCATCCTTCCGCCTCTCGGGGCCAGCGGCGCCTCCAAGCGCCGCCCCAATCTTCGCCGCAACATTATCTCTCCCTTCGATATCCGTTACAGGTCTTCATCTCATTTTTCATAATCAACAATCATCGAGATAAACAAGAGCTGATTTTTTTTTTTTTGCAGGGCTTGGACATCTTTCCTGGTAATCCTAGTTTTCTACACCGCATGGGTTTGTCCATTTGAATTTGGATACATCCAAGGCACGCCGGGAGGAATTATATCCATAACCGATAATATTGTCAACGCTTTCTTCGCCATCGACATAATCGTGACCTTCTTCGTGGCCTATGTGGAAAGAACCACTTACGTCATAGTTGACGATCATAGAAAGATCGCTCTGAGGTACGCGAGTACCTGGTTGGCCTTTGATGTCATCTCCACGATTCCAAACGAGGTTATGAGGAAGGTTCTCCCCGCTTCTCTTGAATCCTACGGATACTTCAATCTCCTCCGGCTGTGGCGTCTCCGGAGAGTCAGCCAAATGTTCGCCAGGTTAGGTTATAATAACAAGTGTTCTCTTGTCATGTGTGTTTTGTCAGGGGCGGATTCAGGGGTATAGGGTATGTTACAGTATATCTTTGTTTATGAAAGTCTCATAATATCGTAGAGCTTTCAGTTACCTTTAATTTGATATCTTAAAAATCTAAACTGAAGTTCATATAAAAAAGTTTTAATCATTTGAAACTCTGCTGTATGTTTGACGTTTTTTTTGTATTTTAAAACACTCTTTTTTAGCCCCGGACCCCTCCAACATTTACGGCCATCCTATGTCTAACAATCCGATTGGTGATGACATATTTTAAACTATATTTCTGAATCCACCCCTGATTCTGTCTGAGTATGCTGATTCTCTCCTACTGTGTTGTGTCTGTGTCAGGTTAGAGAAAGATGTTAAGTTCAGTTACCGTGCGGTCCGGATAGCGAAGCTTATATGTGTAAGCGCCTTGGACTGTTGCTAGATGTTTAGGCGACATGAGATGTGATTTGGGTGTGTTGATTTGCAGGTTAATCTGTTCGCGCTTCATTGCGCTGCTTGCATTATGAACCTTGTGGCTGTGCGGTACCCGAACCCGTCTAGGACGTGGATGTTTCTATCCATGGAAGATCGTGGGACATATGCGAGGTATGTGACGTCGTTCTATTGGGCCATCACCACAATGTCCACCACCGGCTACGGTGATCTTCACGCCGTGAACCACCTTGAGATGCTGCTCGATAGCATATTTATGATCATATCCATAGGATTGAATGCTTATTTGATCGGAAATATGACCAGCTTGGTTGTCCAAATGACCAATCACACGAGACAATTCGTAAGTAGAAAGAAACATTTGTTTCTCATCTCGTATTACAATATTGTTGATTTGTTGGTGAATTTGTTTTTGCAAGAGAGACAACATTAAAGGTGCAGCAAGCTTCGCAGAGAGGAACCAACTTCCTCCGCGCCTCCGAGATCAGATGATTTCGCACTTGTGTTTGAAGTACAGGACTAATTCCGAGGGGCTGCACCAGGACGACACTCTTCTCGCCCTTCCTAAAGCAATCCGATCCAGCATCTCACAGCACCTCTTCTATCCGCTTCTTGATAGCACCTACTTGTTCCGAGGAGTATCTAACGACTTGCTTTTCCAACTGGTAATCAAATCCTACATTTGCAATCTCTTAATCTTTCACGTGTAAAATACACACATCCACAGGTGGCCGAGATGAACGCTGAGTACTTCGCTCCCAGAGAAGATGTGATTCTGCAGAACCAAGCGCCCACCGATTTGTACATAATAGTTACCGGTGCTGTGGTTAGTACTCAACAATTTAATTAAAAGTATCTTTTTTTGTTGGCACAAGTTCTGATATATAGTGATCTATACCCTGGCAGGAGCTGAGCGTGCATAAAAATGCGGTTGATGAGGCACGTTGTTTTTTTTATATGGATTTAATTGGTTGGAGAGACAGGCCCATAAATAAATGTTCATGTGTTGGTGATCGCAGGTTGTTGGTGAGGCCAAGGCCGGAGATATTATTGGTGAGATAGGAGTTTTGTGTTACAGGCCGCAACCGCATACTGTTCGGACTAAGCGTTTGAGCCAACTGCTTCGTATGGATCGGACCACCTTCATTAATATTGTTCGAGCAAATATTGGAGACGGGACTGTGATCATGAATAATCTTCTTCAGGTATACCGACTGCTTCGTATATAAGCATCTTGGAGCCTGCCTGGTTCAAGTGTTTATATGGGTGGATCCAATTTTAAATAGAACAGTACAACTTTAAAGGTGTTTATGATAAATGATACATCATATTTTTGCAGCATCTTAAAGATAGGAAGGATCCATTGATGGAAAGCATATTAAGAGAGACGGAACAAATGATTGCTGCCGGAAGAATGAGCGTGCCTCTCAGCTTAATATTCGCTGCGGTCAGAGGAGATGATCTGCTCATGAATCAGTTGCTCAAACAAAATGCCGACAACCCTAATGAAACCGACAGTGACGGCCGAACTGCACTGGTCTCTCATACTAGTACTAGTACTAGTGCTGCTTTTCTTTTTTCTACTTTCCTTAATTTCATCATCTTCTACTCCTACAGCATATTTCTGCTTCCAAAGGAAATGATCATTGCATATCTCTACTCCTCGAACATGGCGCAGATCCTAACATGAGAGGTAACAATTCTATCTGTCCCTCTTTTAGATCTCAAAACAGGTATGATTAAAAATGTTTGTACATCCAGATTTCGGTGGAAGTGTTCCGTTATGGGAGGCAATGTTGGGAGGGCACAAAGATTGCATCAAACTACTCCAAGACAATGATGCAAAGCTAACATCGGGCGAGGTGGGCCAATTCGCTTGCACCGCAGCCGAACAAAACAACCTAGAACTGCTCCGAGAAATAACCAGCTTGGGCGGTGACGTCACCCTTCCCAACAGCAGCGGCATCACCGCCCTACACGTGGCCACAACCGAAGGAAACGTCGAAATGGTCAAGTTCCTGCTACAACAAGGAGCCGACAATATCGACAGACCCGACAACCTAGGATGGACCCCTAGGTCGTTAGCGGATCATCAGGGACACGAAGAGATTAAAGCCCTGTTCCAGAGGAGAGCGGCCAGTGCGGCCCATCGGGACACCCCCAGGGCTGTGCCCAAGCCAGGCTAGTTCGCCAAGTACGGGAGAGAGCCCTCTGGGTTCATGTCTCTTACGCCGGCCGGCGATAGCTTGCCGGCTATTCCTGAGACTGCTCCCCCGCAAACCACTAGCTTCAGGCGATCCGCTAATTCCTTCAGCAACTCTCTCTTTGGAGTCATGTCAGCAGCCAATAGAGGTGAGTGAGATACCCATTATTAGAGTTTCACCCTTTCTCATGCAACTGCTTTTAAGCCTTTTCTCCAATAGAAATAACAGAATAAATTTATCCAATAAAGAGGCTCCATGTAGATGTTCTTAACACTATATATGGAGTGTGAAGCTTCAACTATCTAGTTACTTGATTTATGCTTACCAAAATTGAGTACTTGTTCAGGTGAAAGTAGTGAACCAAGTGCAGCTGGTTTTGGACGTAGTCCTAGTATGCTGAGCAGTAGCCGGCCAAGAGTGATGATTAGTTGCCCGGATAAAGATACTGATGGCGCCGGAAAGCTGGTGCTTCTCCCGGGATCTCTTCAAGAACTGATCGGTTTGGGGGTCAGCAAGTTCGGGTTCCAAGCAACCAGAGTTCTGACCACAGGAGGCCATGAAATTGATGATATTGAATTGATCAGAGATGGTGATGATCTCATTCTCGCAGGTGACGCCCAATCATCACCGTGAATCGAGAAAGGGAAAGATCAAAGATGATACCCGATGGTGACTCGTGAACTTCACTCAAGATCCGGTTCAATTATGTATGCATGGTTTTCATCTTACGGATTGGAGGATATGAGCATTAAGGAATTTGAGAGAGAATGTTGGTCTCATGTTTCTCCAACATTAATTGCAACCGTGAAATTGTATTCGTTAGTCTCAAAATAAGAGTGACGTTCCAGATGTTTTCAAAAATTAGTTTGGTCTCAACTTGATTTGGATTTGACTCTCAGTCAGCATTTAAAACAGATCATAATGCAACCATAAAACACAATCCATTTGCTAATGTAAGGGCAACGCAAATCTAGAGAATTCGTCGGATTTTGTTCATTCAAAACGTTGAGATGCACGAAAAGAGCCGTTGAAATGGATTCTCCTATCATCCATGTAGAATAGTTGACAAAGTATTCTGAAACAATAAGACGTTGATCTAGTCGTCATCGGAGCCAAAAAGGGTTGTTTGAACTGATTCTTTTCTGTTGATAGGTTTCACAGGAATTGCAAAAAAGCTGTTCAAGTTTCATCTATAAATAGATAAGATTGACATTAAGGCCCGCATTCCTTCTTGCTTCATATCTAGGTATCGGAAGGAGGCAGGCAATATGCCATATTGTTGTATTTATTTTGATTTTGTTTATTTAATCTATTAGTGTCAGTGGTTTTGGATATATTCTTAGGGTAGGGTAGGGTAGGGTTAATAATCAGGGTATTGAACCGATGTTGGGAACATAGTGTTAGTGTTCGCTCTGCATTAGTCCTGCCCAGTATCGATGCCAAGGCTAGTTTTGACTAGTATCAGTGCTAAACATAGCACAAAGACTTGCGCGCAAAGCAATGATATCACATTAATACTAACCAGCTTTTCCTTTTCTCTCTCCACATTTTTTATTTTTTTTAAAAAAATAGCATCAGTGACAAGTCAACGTTGAATTAATCTTGTTTTACGTTAGCACCGGTGTTATTTTTACCACACAGTCCCACACACAACGATAGGGGATGAATTAACTATCAAAACTTAATTGTGAACCGAAAGGACCAAATGGGATCGATCAGCCCAAAAATATTCATGGAACATATATCTTAGTGGCTGCAACCCAAGATTTAAGATCGAAATATATTATTGTATAAACCAAATTATTTCTTAGCAATCTCTAGCTTTTGGATGGTGCATTTCACGCTTAATTTCTTGTT
>JAYMSW010002268.1:0-14220 GCA_036897725.1 Erodium texanum | reverse complement strand
CAAGGTCCTCGGCCTCAGAATCGACGGCGCCACCGTCGAATTCGAGGGCGATTTCTTCCTGAAGAGGTTCTTCGTGACCGATTCCAAGGGGAACAAAATTGAGGCGGAGGAGGATGTGGATAGGATCCGGAACGCGTTGGTGGAGGCTATGGGCGCCGAAGCCGCCGCCCCGGACTCGCTGGGTCCGACGACGAGAGGGGTGGTGGTGAGGAGGGCCGGATTGTTGGGATCTGAGATCGGGGAACAGAGGCTCAAGGTCGAGAGGATGCTCTCGTTGATGGACGGCTTCTCCAGGAACGATCCTCTGCATCTCCAGAAGAACATTCTCGATCACGTCGAGTTCACCGTCGCAAGGTCTAGGTTTAGCTTTGATGATTTTGAAGCTTATCAGGTAATCAATCTATCAATTAATCGATTCGATTCCTTATTACGAGTGATTAATTACGCAGGTTATTGTTATAATTAACCAATTTTCAACGGTTCCCGCCAGAAAAATGTCTGAATCAGAAATTTACTGTTTGGTGCTCCAAACATTTGACATTTTGAATTTTGGCGGGAAATACCATGGTTCTTCAACATCTGGATTTTGATGCACAATTACTTCGCTTTCTGAGATTGAATTTGCCATCACCAATTGGGTTTTGATTTTGGTGTCATGTTGTTGATTTTATATGTAGGCTTTGGCCCATAGCGTGAGAGATAGGTTGATTGAGCGATGGCATGATACCCAAGTGCACTTCAAGAGGAAAGACCCGAAGCGCCTCTACTTCCTTTCCCTGGAGTTCCTCATGGGTACTCACTCTTTTATATCCACATTTCACCACTGGTTGTTATTAATTATTGCCCTTTTTATTCATATGTAGAGAATAAATGTTTTTTTATGGATCTGAAATCAATGTCTTTGTGTTTTGTTTCTGAGATGCTCTCTCTTGAACTCATTTCTGGGATGGCAGGACGTTCCTTGTCAAATAGTGTTATCAATCTTGGTATTCGCAACCAGTATGCTGAGGCTTTAAACCAACTTGGTTTTGACTTTGAAGTTGTGGCCGAGCAGGTTAGCTTTCCATTAATTCTCCAGCTCTTTCTTTAAATGTAGATGTTTAAGTGTGAATTTTAGAATTCAAAGATCATGATGAATGATAAAATGGGATATTACAAGGCAATTGGTATAGAAATTGAGATGCATCACCAAATTATTTTGTATCCTTTGTCATACATGCAAGTACGTAAACTTGTCTGGTAGTTGCAGTTTGAACTTGTCTCCATGAAAAAGCTGTCATAAGTATGTAAAACTGGTAAAAAAAACTAAGAACATGCTCACTATATTTTTGCATTCCTTTGTCACTACATTGTTTCTAATTATTTATAATGCTCCAAGGAAGGTGATGCTGCACTTGGTAATGGTGGGCTAGCTCGACTTTCGGCATGTCAAATGGATTCTCTGGCAACTTTGGACTATCCTGCTTGGGGGTATGAATTCTCTGTGGTTCATTTGTGTGTGAATTCTAAATATAAAATATTACTGATTGAGAATTTGATTATGAATTATATATAACTACCTTGCCTAAGATGCTTATTCCCATTAAGAAGATCACTACTATAACAAATCCTTGCAATTTCCTCCAGTTCATGGTCTGATATTTGAGGGGCAGGAGCATCAGTTTTGATCTCTTCCTTACAGTAGGAAATGAAAAGGAAACATATTACTAATAGGAAACAGAAATAGGAAATAATTATAATAATTTCAATTTGTACGATATTTGTGAACTTCTGAAGTTTTAGGGACCTCACTATGAGCTTTTAATGTTTGACTACTTTTTTTGTTACATTTAAATTTTGCAAACTGCTTCAGATAATCCTAATAGTATTGATAGTCTTGTATGTTTGTCTTATTGAAGAATTATGAGTGCCATTATATGATTGATGTAACTAACCTTTCCTTCAAAGAATCAGACTTAATTTGGACTTGAGCATGCCCATATATCATCTGTTCCATTTGGATTGTTCTTCTTATTATACTTCCTATTCTATTGAGTCTTTGCTTGTAGGGATGGTTGCTTTGCTCTTTACATAGGCCAACGTCAATTGAATTTGGGTGAATATCTTCTGATTTTGTAGTTATGGACTGCGCTACCAATATGGCTTATTTCGCCAAGTCATTTTAGATGGCTTTCAACATGAACAACCTGATTACTGGCTGAATTTTGGGAATCCTTGGGAAATTGAGCGGATTCATGTAACATATTCAGTAAAGGTTGTACATTGTCATAACTTTAATCTATTACTTGTCAAAACTTGTTATATACTGCTAATTTCGTATTTTCTGAATGGATTAGTTTTATGGCACCGTTAATGAGGAAACAGTGAATGGAGAGAAACATAAAGTTTGGGCACCTGGAGAAATGGTAAATAGTAACCTATGGGATAGTCATTGTTACATCAATATAAGTAAAGTCCTTGTGTTTGGCAAATTTTAATAAGATTATTTCATATTTTACATTTACACTACAGCTTGTCTCCTTGTTGGTAGGTTGAAGCTGTTGCTTATGACAATCCTATACCAGGTTATGGAACAAAGAATACGATAAATCTCCGTCTTTGGGCTGCCAAACCAAGTGACCTATATGATATGGTAATTTTGTTTTTTACAGGGCTATTTTATTTATCTATTCTGGATTTTAACCATTTTTATCTTTTTCTGCCATGCATTACTTGCAGGAGGCCTACAATACTGGAGACTATATTAATGCTGTTGTCAATAGACAAAATGCTGAAACTATAAGCAGCATTTTGTACCCTGACGATCGTACCTATCAAGTATATCTATTTCTTCTTTGGTTATTTAAGCGTTGCCTATTTAGAGAAAATTGTTACTTAATTATTGTCTAATACACATGTATTTTAGTTCCTTTAGTGAAATTTCCTCAGTCTTGTCTCATTATTATATATTATGATGATCACCTTGAGCTTCTGTTTATCAGGGGAAGGAACTGCGACTGAAACAACAATATTTCTTTGTATCCGCATCGTTACAAGATATCATCCGCAGATTCAAGGATACTCATAGTAACTTTGATGAGTTCCCAAATAAGGTTCTGATTTTTGTAGATTTCTTTTCCCATTCACCTGAGTTATTGAACATGTATTATTGGATGAGTCCATTGGTCATGACATGACAAATTTGAGCAGATCTTTTATTGCAAAATCATATGTTCCTATGTAATTGGACATGGTATACTGAGGTCTTGTCTGCTGGCAGAAAACATATCATGCACCCCCCAACTCTCTCTCTCTCTATCTATCTATCTATTAGCAGACAAACTTTCTCTGCCGGTTTAACTATCTTTCCGGATTAGGAGATTCTACTTCTATTCCACTGAGTATGTTTTTATATCTTGTTCAGGTTGCTCTGCAGCTCAATGATACTCACCCATCATTGACAATAGCAGAGACCATGAGAGTTCTTGTTGATGAAGAGCATTTGGGTTGGGGCAGGGCATGGGATATTACATCCAAAATTTTCTCATTCACAACTCACTCAGTACGACCTGAAGGGTTGGAGAAAATCCCTGTTGACCTTCTTGGCAGTCTTCTTCCCAGACATTTACAAGTACGTTTAGAACAACATTTCAAGGGTATTTATTTCAGAAGTTTATCTTTATTCCATTTTTCATGTGCACAAAAATAAGTAGAAAACAATCTTCATTTTCATACTCCACACCATATGTTTCTGTGTGGGTTCATTTAGAATTAAAAGTTTTTTTTTGTTCTCAATGAGCTTGACAACAAACAACATCAGAAGTTTCCAAAACTTATTGTTCTTGTAATTTTCTTACTATTGATTGTTAATACAAGATTAGTATCATTTAAGTTATGAAGTTAAGTTTTCGATTAGTTAAAGGATCCAATCGAATCATGTCCTTCATATTGATTTCATCTGTTTGTACTAGTGCATATGTTGAAGGTAAGCTTTCCCATTTTATATTTTCATGTGGTTATACTTTTCTTTTTTAGATTATATATGTAATCAACCATAATTTCATGGAAGAGTTGAAAAAGAGGATTGGTTTGGACTACGATCGGCTATCACGGATGTCCATAGTTGAGGAAGGTGCTGTAAAGGTATTTTGAAGAAAAGCATCACAAAGTTTTGATTTCACTATAGGCAATAGTGGAGTCCACTGTAGAAATTGTTTTTTTGATCTCTGCGAAATTTGAATCTCAGCAACAAAATTAATTTATGGTGTAATTACCATTTATTTGACAGAGTATCAGAATGGCCAACCTTGCAATTGTTTGTTCTCACACTGTCAACAGTGTGTCCAGAGCACACGCAGAACTTATAAAAACAAAAGTGTTCAAGGTATTCTTGCCTCTCTTTCCCCCGACTTATTCATTGAACTGTCATCTTCTGTTTGTTATAAAAATAAACATATAGCTTTGCAAATGATTTTGGGTTTCAACTTCATTAATGGAGATGTAGGTAGAGTCCCAGACACTTGACATGCTTGCATCAAGTTTGCTGACAACCTATTTTTTGCAGGACTTCTATGAGCTATTTCCTGATAAATTTCAGTACAAGACAAATGGAGTTACCCAGGTAGAAAGCATCTATCATCATTTATATGTCTACTCTGGGATCCATAATATCTTTTTTTGATATCATAATAAGGCACGTTTTTTTTTCTCTGTTGGAGGTATTTTTTTCATGGCATGCCTGGTTAAAGCAACATGATTTCACTCTAATGCTATCTATTGTCAATAAATTGAATGCAAGTCAGAGCAGTCAAAACTTTGAATACATTTCTAACAAGCAAATAGTGTGCACATATGAATAGGTACATTTCTAACAAACAAATAGTGTGCACATATGAATAGGTGTAAACATTTCTGTTTGATCCCATTGTTGTATCTGAAGCCTGTTTCTTTTGTGATATATGCATTGATATTTGGAATTTTGTTGGTTGATATCACAATGTGTATATGTGCTTTCTAACTAACTTCTCATTTTCAGCGTCGCTGGATTGTTGTGAGCAATCCAGGTTTATGTGCTCTGATCTCAAAATGGCTTGGAACAGAAGCTTGGATCCGAGAAGTTGACCTTTTAACGGGTTTGCGTGAATTTGTAGATGATCCTAATCTGCAACAGGAGTGGAAAATGGTGCTTACCTTTGATATATGCATGCAGATATTCTTGAAAAATGCATGATTTATCATATTCATTCATTTACTATTTAGTTCAAATATTGTAGGCCAGGAAGGTTAACAAAATGAGGCTAGCAGAGTACATTGAAGCAATGAGAGGGGTGAACGTCTATACAAAGTTTTTCTTCATCATTCTCATCTTTGGTTGCAAAAGTTTGATATATGTGTTATTGAAACTTCGAGATTGTTCACATCATGTTGCTTTCAACTGCAGGTTAGTCCAGATGCAATGTTTGATGTGCAGATAAAGAGAATACATGAGTACAAAAGGCAACTGCTTAATATTCTAGGAATCATCCATAGATATGATTGCATCAAGGTAATTTTTTACTTTTTGGAACAGAATGGATATATCATTTTTAAGAAGTTCTGAAAAAGAGGGTAATTTTTATTGTGGCAGAATATGGAGGAGAAAGACAGGAAGAAGGTCGTTCCACGTGTCTGCATACTGGGAGGGAAAGCTGCTCCTGGCTATGAGATGGCTAGGAAGATAATCAAACTTTGTCATGCTGTAGCTGAAAAAATAAACAATGACAACGATGTTGGAGATCTTCTGAAACTGGTTAGTTTTTACGTGCTAGAGTGCCTGCATGTATGGTCTAGAAGTAGGATGAGCTGTCCTGATCAATGATTTAACATGTTATAACCACTAGCTATATCCACTGACTAAATATGCATAAGCTATTCTCATTTCTTTAGTTTGCATTATTGAGATCCTAGGTATGAGTGAGCGTGGAAGCAGCTCTCTAAATGTTGCTGAATGGTTTATTTTATTTGTCACCATGATTTATTTTTGCTTCCATTGCAGGTTTTCATCCCTGATTACAATGTCTCTGTTGCTGAATTGGTAATACCCGGGGCTGACCTTTCGCAGCACATCAGGTCTGTGGAGTTTGGTGATACAAACCATTATGTTGCTTGAATTGAATAACCATAGATATTAGCTATGATCATTTGATATATTTGTTCTATGCGTTGAATGCTTTTGCTCTTATCATTATTCTTGGCAGTACTAATTAAGTTAGCTCATTTCTTTTTAATTGTTACATTTATCTTCATTTTCTTGAAGATCTCAGCACTTTGTGTTTCTGGATTCATGTGCAGCACTGCTGGACATGAAGCATCAGGCACTGGCAGCATGAAGTTTTTGATGAATGGTTGTTTATTACTAGCAACAGCCGATGGATCGACAATTGAAATTACTGAAGAAATAGGAGAAGAAAACATGGTAAGTACTACTATTCTTGGTCAGAATAACTGATAACAGACATAGATAAACATGTACATTAACATTTCCCAGAAAGACACAACAGAAACATGCCTTTCTGTGAAGGATTAGCTTAGCCAACTCCAGAAATATAGATTGTGGCTTATATGATGAAGGAACATGCTTTATAAACATCAACAATGCAATTAGATTCTTTTTTAGTTAACTCTGATTAGGGATGCTTGATGTTTTGGTGAAGATATAGTTGACAATTGATAAAAACATATTTTGTTAAAGTTTCTATTTGGCATAAAGCGGGAAGAAGTTGAGGAATTGCGTGAGAAAGGCTCTTACAAATCGCCTCTACAGTTGGCAAGAGTTGTAAGGTAACTATAGTCCTTATTAGTGTAGCAGGTTCTGAGTTCATCAACTACATGAAACCACACTTAGCAATTGGATTTGGATTTGATCTTCGTTTAGCTTACTCTTGCCATGGCGTGTGTAAACATAGGATGGTTCGTGATGGCTATTTCGAGTTCAAGGACTACTTCCAATCGTTATGCGACACCATAGATGGCAAGGACTACTATCTCCTTGGCTCCGATTTCGAAAGCTACTTAGAGGCACAGGTAAGGCTCCTACGGACACCGAAACTGGTTGATTTAGTGGTTAAGCACTTGAATACTAATCTTAGAGATTAGAGTTCAAGTCCCAACAACGATATTATAACCTATCTTTATCTACTGAGAGCTCCAGAGTCAAACACTCCGGTGCTAATAATTTATGCAATGTGTAATGGTGGATATGATATTTATACAGGCTGCTGCTGATAAAGCCTTCGTGGATCAAGATAAGTGGACGAAGATGAGCATCCTCAGCACCGCCGGGTCCGGAAGATTCAGCAGTGACCGGACCATCGACGAGTATGCAAGAACCACTTGGGGTATCGAAAAGAGCCAATGCCCCATCTGATCCACAAACTTCACACTCTTTAATGAAACAAGGTAACAAATGTGTCCCTTGTTGGTCCTCGTATCATTGGGGCCATCTGGCTGATGTTGTGTTTTATGATGAATTTGCAGGAATAACACAATTTCGGAGCTAACTTTATTACTCATCATCGGATATGGGATGTGAGTTGAAGAAGCTGAGAAAATTGTTTTGTGCAGATGGGACGGTACATAAATAATCGTCTCAAGACTTTGATAAAAATAAGATGTCAAAGAGGTTTTATTTATTGTGTTTGACCCAACACGACTAGTCTGAAAAGAAGAAAGATCTTGTAGGAAAAGGATTTGATTCACAAATTTTTAAGTTTTGTTAGTTAACTTTGCAACTGCATATTAATTTTGTAACTCATTCCATTGTATTTATTATTTTTTAATAAAGTGTTCACTCAATTATGTGTTGCAATGAATAGTTGATAAAAGGCTCCAAATAATAATAATAATTTTTTTATGAGTAAGTAATTCAAACAATAAAAGTTTGTGTTAGTTTAATCAAGAGTCTCTTGTTTAAATCCTGTGATTTGTGTTCTCTCTCTTGCAACTATTATACCCAATGTTGTGAATGAATCAAATCCAAAATCTAATTGAAAGGGATCTATATCATATTCTAACAAATAATACATACATTTGTTCAACAAAAATAAAATAATTACGGATACATAATTTACCTAGCTACTTACGTATATTAAGACAACTCTACGAATAAATAAACAAACAGTACAATAGTTCAACTTTTACACACATCATTTAACATAAAACCATCGAATGATCCTGGGTTATGATGATCCTCGGGTTGATTGCTAGTTATTTTTTCTTCGTCTATCACATGAATTGTCACATCAGATTCACACGAACGATCATATGAAGTGTCAAGAGTGTTGAAAGAAGGCGAAGGCCCAACAGAAGTTTCCATTGGCGCATCCGAAATAGAGGGACGAGCCACATTCATGTTCTTATTAAGAGCTATCCTCTTCTTGGCCTTGGCTCGCCAAGTGTTGAGACCTCTCACAACATTTTCAGTGAAAACAGCCTTGCTCATTGATGTACCCATCTGTTTAAAATATCACATACAATTCACAGACTAAATCAGATCAATTTAGATAGTTAAAAAACTACAAAATCTTAATCGAAACTAGGTTCAAATTCTGAAATAGATATATCTTGAAACTCATAAGAACAAAAATATTTGGAACTAACATTTTCATTACATTATATAACTCTCATATCGAGAGTGTTATTAGTAATTTATTAATAACTTCTCTAATTATAAAAAGAAAAGGTACTCTCTTTTTTTGTCAACGTACCTGTGTGACCAAAGCATAGAGAGGCAATGTGACATAACCACCAAGGAACTGCACCAACATACCCATTGCCAACCTTATGACTATATCCTCTGTTTCTTGATGAAAGCATGATCGAAACCCAAACTTGTACTGTATTTGCATTTTTCAGTAACCCGACACTTATTTTGAGACGGATAAAACACCGTATAATATATTTTACCATAGACTTCAAAAAAAAAACATAATTAAGGTTTATTAAAGATGCTCACCCAGGTCCACGTGAAGAATGCCAGTTGAAACGAGTTCTGCATGCATAGCCCAAAAAGAAAAAAAAAACACTTATATTAGACCCAAGTTATGTAAACGAATAATCCATTAGGGATAATTCTGTCCAGTATGTGAAAGAGTTATTCTCTAGATCATCGAAATTCATATCCTGGTGGGTCGAACCTTGATGCAAACAAAATTATCATTTATCATCTGTTTATCAATTTTATATAAATGATGTGATGTGAAAAGACGAAGAATAGTGACCTGAAAGAGGATGAAGTGCAAAAGGTGGAGAAGCAAAGCGGGACGACCAAACCAAAAGAAGTGATCGCTTGGCCTTACGAGCAAAGTGCCTCTAACTACATGAGACTTGCCATGGCTATCTAAGCACATTTTCGTTATGATCCTTTGCAGCTTTGTACCAACCACCAATAACATCTGCCACAATTTAATTACAGAAATGCCATTATTGTCAAAAACGTGAAATCATAGGTTTGTGTTCTATATAATCCAGAAGTCAATTTTATTAGTCGGGTGATGTTGCTGCTTTTATACTGGTTTCACTTGGAACGTAATATGAAGTGTGTGATTGTAATCATGTGAGTGTGGATCAAAGACCACACGAAAGATACAAAAAAAAAAAAACAGATATATAAGGTTGGACTTCTATCATGTGGGTCAAACCAAGTTATTATAATTAAATTACTAAAATCAAGCTAAATATGGCATACTAGACTTTATAGTTTATACCCACAAAAAAGTTAAAGTTGTTGTTTGGATGTTATATTTGTTTCATACTTTAATATTTATTAATTATCATATCTACGTAGAGAGAATAGATATACAAACGATGTGAAAAAAAAGAAAAAAGAATTAGATGTTAATTTAACTTACCACCAAAGGGATAAAGGGGAGCCATAAGTAATTATGGAAGGCTGCATATATATTAAGGAATCAAATTAGCATTATTAATTAAGGTTAATTAGCAACCTCAAGAACAACATGGAAGTGAGAAGGGTATATCTGTAATTACCATGTGCATGGAAAAACACAAAGAAGACCAAGAATATCCAGATCCACAAGCTGAAGGGAAAAAAAACAAAGACCAGCAATTAGTATACATACATTTGTTTCATAAAACCAAATAATTATATTTAACATAAACTATAGCTCACCTAATTCCCACAACAACTCCAAAATCCTTTTCCAATGCTCTTTTTATGTATTTTTGAAAATCAAAGTTGCTTGATCTTGCAAAATGTGCCTACAATAGTAAAAACAAATTAAGTAGAAATCAGCAAAACACAAAACCGTGCTTGCATGTACCCTAGTAAAAAAAAAACGATACGAAAATTACCGTGATGAAGCCATGTCTGAGAGTCAAATAATCTGCTTTTGAGACAGGTTTATAGAACTGTCGAAAAAAGCAAGCCTACAAAACATGTCAAATATTAAATTGTAAATAATATCACGAGACAGTTTATACGTAACACTGAAATCAATTAATATAAAAAATAAAAAAACTGACCGGCCAATCAAGAATTTGATATCTACTCCACGACTTTAGATGTCTCCTCCCGAATGATGTCTGAGAAGTGAGCTGAAACCTCCGTGGATCTAAATTTGTATAATACATAACAACTCTCCAAAAATTTGTTGAAATATGTAAAATAGACAATTAATTATTTAGAAAATATTTACCAGTTGAAAATTGATAGTCCAACGTTGTCGTCTCTTCCTCCCAAGCCTCCCACCTCTTCATCTGAAATAGAAACAATTATATAGTCAACGTTGACTTATTATATTAAATTATTATAATCATCGAATTGACAACAAAAACATTTATAATTAAATAGATTCTGGGCCGAAACAATATCACAAGTCCAATTTTCCTATTGAAGAACACGTACTTTTTGGAGTTTGTTAGAGTTTCACACTTCAATTTTCAAAGTTTTATTGTAATTGAAAGTCAAATGGGCCACGTCACTATCAAAAACCAAAAAGGAAAGAGAATTGTGTAGCATACCAAACCATTTTGGAAATGTAACAAACAATTACCGACATATTCTGTTCAACTCATTTGATTGTTTCTAAATATATCATCTCGATGATATATCAACGAGTTTCTAAGGAATCTTAAAGATCACGAGTTGAAATCTTGTTGAAATAACCGACCAACCGATTAAAGGTTTTGAAAATGTCCGACCACTTATATACTAGTAGAGTTGAGGAAGTTTACTATCTCTCATGACTACATCGTTCTTGACACTAAAACGGGAGAGTAAAGAAAATTGGAAAAAACTCGACAAATCACTCGAACAAGAATAATTACATGAAAAATATAACTGACAAAAATTCGGACGGTTGTTGTTATGACCCACATGAATTTTATGGAATCAGGGTATAGGATGTGATCATTTGAGACAGCTTAAGACGGCTATTTGTTCGATCTGATTAATATTAAATCTTAACTATTCGAGTATACCGATCGAGTGTAACACACACTTAAAGACTACATGAAACAAAACGTTACGTACCTTAGCCATGCCGAGGCTGAATGTGAGAACACAAGAGAGAATATGAAAGAAAGCAAGCACAAAGATCAAATGTTGAAGTTCACGAACTCCTTCTCTCGACAACAATGATACTTTTCCCTGCCCAATTATTAAATGTTTGTAACACGTGTATTAAGATACGATCTAAATTTTTACGTACGTATATCAGTAAAAATCGTAAATAAATTCTCGAACTAAGTTTCGAGTTTAAGACGTAAGTACCTCATCTTCACATGTGGTCTCTTCTTCGATGTCATCTGAAGTGATCTTCCCACATGGAAGAAAAGTTTTGCCTAGTGCATCATCTATGCATATATTCGCTATTGGCTTCTCGAAAACCGTCAACAATAATGATACGAAACCTAACAACATTAGCTCTGTAACAATCACGAGATCGTTAGTTTCAATCTAAACTCAAAAAAAAAAACCCCGAGTCACATGTATCGAGTAGTTACCTGATTTAACCTTGTCAAGAGCTTGAACAAGTGACTTTTTTCGCCTCTTATTGAAGTACTAAAAACAAAACGAATAACAATTATTTAATCAGATGACTAATTCAACTAAAACCATTTATCAAGACACAACGAATCTATATATGTGTACATACCTTGCCCAAGAGATGGAGCAAGTGGTCGATAAAAATGGAAATAGCAATCAAGACGAAGCAAACGGTTGCAACGGCCCATGTCGGTGTCGTTTGGAGTGTTCTCTCCACCTCGGTCGTCGACTCTTCTCCGGCCATGGTCCGATATGGAAAGTTCGAGAAAGTTAAGATTGTTTTTATATATATAGAATATTATATATGTATGTAGAGGTGTTCTGGTTTAGGTGTGGTCTGTGAGTTGTGTCCATATTGACTCTTATATAACGTGTTGATGGTATCAATGACGTACTTGTAGAGAAAAACGACAAGCGTTTTGGTCGAATGGCGAAGAAAGTTCTTCGAGTGGGGCCTATTTGGCTGAACCAATCAGTCTTCTTCGTCCATTACTACACAGTATACACCTGATGGTAACATACAGATTCCAGACCAGCCGGTCTGACCCGATACAACCGGGACGGTCCGGCCCTGATGGTTACTTACAGATTCTTAATCAGCCGGTCTGACCGGAAATCATCCAGACGGTCCGGTCATGACGGTTACCTACATTATGAGTTAGGATCCTTCCTTTGATGGCGAGATGTGTTACTATTAGGGTAAGTTTATCGGTCGGCGTCAAACTAGCGTTAGGGAGATTGTGTCAGTGGTGACGTTGAGTAAAAAAATTGGAGTGTCAACGCTATTTCAGGACTGGCTCTTTATAGGAAGTCAAGTTCTTATGTAAGAGAAACTCTGCCAAACCAATCAAAATGTGACACATAGACTTTATAAAAAAAAAAGACTTCATCTTCTCTCTCAATCTTTAACAAACGTCGACGACCGTTGTACTCCCAGAAAAAATTGGCACCGGCTCTTGTTGCTCTCTCTCCTCCTGCCCACCATTGGCCGATGCGGCTGAGCATGGCACCCACGACTCGATAGAGTTGATCTTAAGTAGATTGTGTATTGTATGACTAGGAATGACAACACAGTGAATATGTTATTCTCCGCTCCCGTTCTGTTCCCAACACTTCCTTCCACCCATTGAATATAGGACGTTATTTTTTTCTTGTTCATTCGAATATTATTTATAATATTACTCTTGATCAATGAAAGAGTGTGAAAATAAATTGACAAACATTAACAAATCACATAATTGAATATAACGTACAGTAAAACCTCTATAAATTAATAATGTTGGGATCACGATATTTTATTAATTTAAAGAAATTATGTGAATCAAATCAACAATTTCTTAAAACAACACATTTTAGGATTCATGGAGACTTCGAGACATACTTCCTAAAAGATTATAAAGCCTAAACATTATGAGTTATGTGATTATGGACATAGACAAACTGTTGAACCACGCAAAATTTTGTAACTTCTTGCTCGGTATTTTGTTTCACATTATTACACCCTAACCACCCAACAATGACTTCACATCTAAAAGTTGTCAAAAAATCAACAATGACAGATTAAATATACAAAAAATCAACATGTACTAAAAAAGATTTGCAAATCTAGATTGAATAAAAGTTTTATTTGAAAGTTAGTCAAGTTATAATCTCAAGCACACTCAAATTGATATTTTTCTGTCAATCTAGAAAAAGGAAAGGATATCAAGCATCACAAACCAACAAAATTTCTAGATATTGAGAAAGTTGTTATAAGTGGTTTCTCCTATACCAAGATCATGTGAATATGACATGAGAGTTAATTTTGGAGAAGAAATTGTGACCACTATCCTTGAAAATAATGTTGATGATGAAGTTAAAGACAATACCGTACATTTAGATTCAGTTGCATGGAATGAAACACTTATCGTATCTAGAACTCTTCGTAATTTTTGGTGCAGTTCAAGGACACAATACCAAATATTTTGGATGCAATGAGAAAAGTTAGAGATCAACGATTTTTTTAAAAAAAAACAATAGAATCATATTTCTTTAAATTGTCTAAGTTATCTTTATGTAAATTTATATGATTATTAATTTATTATATTAGTGGGACCTATATATACGTTAGGGGTTTTCAAAAAATTTATAATCTTATCGAATTTTATTAGTTTTACCATTAGTCCCAATCGGGATCAGAGAAAGTTATTATTTTA
>JAYMSW010002267.1:0-14221 GCA_036897725.1 Erodium texanum | reverse complement strand
CAACACCCTAGCATCTCCGGCTTTGTCCTTGTCCGAAACCCTACCCGTTACGGTCATGCCCTCACTCGGAACCCAAACCGCATCCAATTGCGGGTTCGCCTTGTCAGTCGCCAAGGCAGGCAACGACGCCTTCCTTTTGTCTACAGCATGAGGACCTTTGGTCGGAGCCGTTGATTCGTGCAACGTAGGAGATCTGTTGTTACCGAAGACCCGAGACTCCCCTTTCTGCACTTTACCAGAGTCTACCCCAGCTGCACCGATACCCTACAACTGGGTCGTGCCTCCATTATTTCCTGTTGGTACTGGACTGGTACTAGTCCCGCTTCAGTCGGTATGACCATGTCTTTATACCCTATGTGGATCGCGCCTTTTGCCAATCGGACCTCCGTCTCGATCAGCCCCATCTGCATGTCCTCACTGCCGCCTGAGGGTGCTCGGCCTTCATGGCCTCTAGACACCCCGTTCACCACTCCCACGTTGCCGATTGAATCCATGAAGTCGTCGCTGTGTCTTCGAGAAAGCCTAAAAACCCCTAGTTTCAGAGAGAAACGGCGCCTCCTTTTTACTTTCATTTTACGGTATATATAATAGGGGTGAGTAAAAAACCGTCAAACCGAAAAAACCGTTAAAACCGAAAATAAAAAACCACTGGTTTTATGATCAAATTTTTTTCGGATTGAAAAAAACCGAAAACCGACCGCCACCAAAATTGGGCCAAATTTGGACCATTTTTAATTAAAGTCCAATTCATCTGTGTTAAGCTCATATTCTCATTAAGCCTATTTAAAAAAAAATTATACTCATTTTTAAATGGAATCCGATCTTACTTACTTAATTTGTTTAGAATTTAGTTAGTTTCTATTGCATTGTGTGATTTTTTTAATAATTTTTTTTTGGTTTTTATCTGAAAATAACCACCGGTTTTTGGACGGGTTTTTTTTTCTAGGCGGTTGTTTTTTTTTTCCCGGAAATCCTATCCAAAAACCGAATTTCAGATTTTAAAATAAAAAAACCGACCGTTGCTCGCCCCTAAGATTATATAAATAACTTTTTAAAATATATTGTTATGTCTTTAACTTAGTTATACTTGTGTATATGGGTAATTTGGACATTTCATATAATATTTGACGGTACAGCTTAAATATAGTTTTCTGCAGTCATGTAACCCCGTCTTAAGTTGAGGAGGATTTTGTGAAAATAAATCATAATTGAAAGTATGTTTGCATAATTTTCCCTTAATCCGACTTTTCACATTAGTCAACTTCATTAAAAATTATTCCCTACCTTCCTTCTTGAAAGTTCTTTTAATCGAATATTTACATTCTTACATGTTGTTCTTGAATTTGAGTGTTTGTATTTACTTTTCCCGTGGTATGATATCGGATTTTCTTAAAAAGTGTTGCAAGGCTTTAAAACTAAAATACAGTGTTAACATGCAGCCGAATGATCAGAAATTTTTCACCCAATCTTGGTTTTAGGATCAAGATATATAATTGGAAAGAATTTTTTTTACAATTCACTCCCTGGCCCAATGTATCAAAACCATGCGCAATTTCATTCTTTTATCAGACGCGAGTCGCGAACTAATCAAAGACTCAAAGTTACGGGTGCCGTACATTTGCTTCTATTCGGGAGGCCCCGTTTCCGTAGGTTTATTTTGTCCGTTAGTAATAAACGACCTTTGGAGTTTCATGGAAATAAACTTCTTAATTTCCCACAACTATTTTCTATCACGTTTATTTTCTTGTTATTTTTTCAGTTGAATATAACATTATTTTAAAAAATGATTGTGTGTTTTAGAATAAAGTATGGATTGGCTAATTGTAACATATGGTGCTTTTTTGGTGGGTTCGGAACCGTTTCTCCTTATTCCAAGTTGCTGGTAAGAAATTTCCTAAGAGGAAAGAGCTCACTCATTGTCACCAACTTGATATGTGCACTACAGAGCTTTGTTTGTGCCATTTGCAACTCCAAAAACATGAATAATTGTTTTCCTGTTTTGTGTATCTTATAAATAAATGTTCCAATCATCAAATCTGAAGATTGACTGAAGTGTTCAGCTTTTGTAAAATAAAAAAAGAAGTCTAAAAAGAAAAGAAAGAAAAAACAAAGAGCTCTGAGTTACAGAGTAACATCCTTATAATTTCATCACAGCCTTTACTGTGCACCAGCCGGGAATCGAACCCGGGTCTGTACCGTGGCAGGGTACTATTCTACCACTAGACCACTGGTGCTTGGATGCACGATTCTAGCTGCTTTTATATTTCATAAATTATAATTAATTTAAAAACGGTAAGCTGTCAAGTGATAGGTGGTTGTTTATAGTGTAATTCATTTTAAGTTCTTGAGAATTGAAATAAAAATGTCTTTCTTGTGTCGAGATATTGTTATCAAAGATCTCGTTTCAGAAACATTTTATGGACGAAGAATATTGCAAGTATTGCTTTCTCCAAACTTCTGATGTCAAGATATGTATACATAAGGAAGTTCATTGTTGAGATTCTACATGTGATGGTTAATTAACCGCCTCTTAATGAACATTCAAACTAGATTTTATTTTGTATAAAAAACTGATGGAATGAGGCACACAAATACAAAAGTCGAAGGCTTTTTTTTTAAAAAAAAAAGAAGATTAGTTTTATGTCGTAGGCATAGCAAATTTCTTTCTAAAAGAAGTTGTCCAGTCATTGTTGATAATGTGGGCAATGACTTTTTCTTGCCCATAGCCGTCATTCATCATCCTAGTTTCATGGTTAGAAATTCTATTTAATAAAGATAATTATATAAAATATTGGTCATTTTAACTATGTTTTACGAAAACTAACAATATTTTATCGGTTCTGTATCGGTAAAGAATATGTTCGTTTGCAAACTGACTAACACTTTTAATTTTCTTATAAAATAACCATCCCCCAAGGGTAAGGTAGGGTTTGTTTTGAGGGAGGGTAGTTTTAGGGTTCAATTTGGGGGGAGATGGTAGTTTAGGGTTCGTTATTCAAGATTTGAATAGTTTAGGATTTACTATGTAAGAGGCATTTTAGGGTTTTCTAAAAATATGAGTTGCATGTGTAATTCATGTAGGCTAAAAAGTGTGAGATTTAACGGATTATAAATGGAAAAAAAATTCTTCACTGATACATTTTACTGGACGACCTAAAATGACAGATACTTTCTGAACATATATGTTTTACCACCGTTAGTTTTTAAACTTAATCCTTTAATAAAAATTTATATCATTTTATACTATATCGATACAACAACAAAAAAAAAAGATTGCATGAACATAAATATTCAAGTTATGATTTGTTAGCACAGTATAATTGAGGAAAGTGATTTGTAACCCACATGGTTAAGACTGAATAAAATAAGTAGGGAGTGACTGATTGTCTTTGTTTTTCATACAAGCTAGTTCTTTCTGTTCACACGAATCTTGAAATGACCCTTTGTAGTTTGCTCTGTCCCCACCTGCAGCAGCATCAATGGAAATAATAAGGGCTCTTTTTATCATATCTGCACTTCACTCTGAGGTCACCACTTCCAGTCTCTGCCAAAAAGGAAGAGAGAAGAGAGAAAGAAAGCGTCACGGCTTCAGCTCGAACACTTGATTCAATTTGGAGGTAATGTTCTTCGGGACTTTGTTTTTTTCACGATTTGTGGCTCTCTTAGCTGTTTTAGTTCACTGCTTGAATGATCTATTGCTGCGTTTCTGACTGATTGTTATCTATCTATATACACAAAATTGAAATTGCGGATCAACAAAAAAAAAAAGATGAGCTCAGACCTGAAAGGGTTTGCATGTTCCCATTTCAAGTATCCGAAATGGGTAATATTCAGAATGAAATAAGGCCCTCATAATTGGTTTATACAGTTGTTGAATCCGTGTTGGTTTATAGATATGATTTACGCAAGTGCTGATGCTTCTTTTCATGTTTCCTAATTTGGGTCGTTTTCACTGCTTGATTCAATTATAAGAGTGTTCTTGCTATTCTTACTAAATATAGGTTTACAATATATATATGTCCTGCAGATTAGATGGTTCGCAAGAAGGATGAATTTTGGCAGTATGCAAAAGATTTGAATGGTCGATTTATCTGTACGTTCTGTGGAGGGGAGTTTGCTGGGGGCATTCCCCGAATCAAGTCTCACTTGTCCAAAGTGAAAGGCCGTGACATTAGTATATGTCCCAAAGTACCACAGTCTGTCAGAGCTAAGGCATTTCAAGCAATTGGTGCTCCTAAGAAGAAAGCTAAAAGGGCATTTTCAGATGCTATTGAGGATAGTGAAACTATTTCAACTTCCGAGTTGGATATAAAGCTTGCCAGGTTCCTCATCTCCAACAGTATTCCATTTGATGTTGTCAAAGCTTCAACTTTTACTGATTTCATGAAGGGTGTGGCTGAATTTGGGCTCCGTTATGAGCTACCCAGTCATTCGACTTTACTATCCAAGTCAATCCCAGAAATCAGTAAAGAAGTTGAGGAGCATATTGATCATGTCAAGAAGTTTCTGTCCACAACAGGTTGTACACTGATATGCAACGTGTGGACCAATGAGGAAATCTACTACATGAATATTTTTGCTTATTCTCCAAGAGGCATAGTTTCTATGAATACAATCACAATCCCTTTCCCAAGAGAGTTGGATTCTTTTGATGCACATCTGTTCCCGAGGAGGGGAATGACAATTGATCTTCCTGTTAATGCTGTGGCGTCCGTCATTGAGTCTGTTGGGCTTGCACATGTTGTGCAGGTTGTTGTTGACGATGGTTGGTTTTTCAGGTCAGCTCATGATCTGCTTCTGAATAGATATCCTCAAATTTGCATGACTAGCTGTGCTTCTCAAGATATTTTGTTGCTTCTAACTTATATACATGATGACATTCCTTTGATACATAATATTATGTACTATGTTGACTTCATTGTCATGTATATTCACAAACATAAAGTCCCAGTCCCTTTTAAAAGAAAGCGCCTAAGGATGGAGGAATTCAAACATTATGCTTCTATTACACAGTTTGCTTCCCGATTTTTAATGCTAAAGTCACTTGTTGAAGTTCAAAATGAACTGGAGGCCTTACAGGAGTATATTTCACCTACATTTTGTTGGGGTATGAGCAACCAAGATGAAAGGCCTGATGCAAAACTGTTTAGTTACCTAATCCATAGTAGACAATTCTGGAGTAGAGGGAAAGATGTGGTACAGGTTTTGCAACCACTATTTGTAGCTTTTCATTTAGTTGTCAGTGACCGCTCGAGTCTAGGATACTTGTATGAAGCAATGGAGAAGGCAAAAGATGCCATCACTCAGTGTTGTTTTAAGGATTCGGTCTTTGATGCAGTCCTGGCTATTTTTAGTCCAAGGAGAAGTTCCATTGTCCTTCCTATACACGCAGCTGCAGCTTTGTTGAATCCTGCTTACATGTATGGTAACAATTTGAAGGGAATTGATGATATTGATGAGGGAATCAACTTTGTTTCGGAGCGTTTAGTCTGCAGAGAAGAAAAGGAAGACTTCATGAAGCAACTGACGCAATACCGTATGGGAGTGACAAGTGTGTTCACCAAGACAGCAAGAGAGATGTTAAGAACATCACACCCTCGTAAGTTTGAATCAACTTTTGTTTGTTTTCATGCTTTAGTTATGTACAAAACAAGCCTCTTTGTTTTACCAAGTTGTATTGTTGTACAGGAGTATGGTGGGAGCTTTGTGGGAAACATCTGCCTGTGTTGCAGAAACATGCTGTGCGGATCCTGAGTCAACCATGTAGTACTTCATTGTGTAAACAGTACGAGCTGCAATGTGGAAAGTCAGATGTACATGAACTCAAAATGAAAATGACGGCAATGGATAAGTTCTCCATGTTAGAGGTAGATGACATGGAGGCGATTGATCTTGACAAATTTGTGGATGAGTATGAGGATTGTGCTGATGATGGCCAATACCCGATAGACCAAGGTTGGAGTGATGAAAGTGTAAGTGGCGTTTTGGTGGATTCCCTCATGAATGACCCCACATTTTCACTCTTGGATCAAAAACACATTCCAGCACTTGAGCAGTATGAGGATCAGGTACATATCATTGACATTGACATGTTCCATGCAGTGCACTGAAGAACACATCTTTTTGGTTGCAGATGGGTTTCCTTTGATTCTTATGTCTTCTATATGGATGTTACATTTGTATCTTGCAATGTTTTGCTTTGTATGCAAATGCAAAAGTTCATAATTGTATCATATGGCAGTCTGGAGTCTATGATACAAAATAATAGGTAATTTTACACTAATATGCAACGTGCATCCACGAGGAAGTCTACTACATGAACATTTTTGCCGATTTTGCGACCTTTTTGTATTTATGGCCAACTTTGCATTTTCAAGATACAAATGGAATGTTCAATATATAGAGAAAATAAAAAGAGAGCTCTGAACTGAAGAGTTCAATCTTTAAGATCAGTTTGAACATGAAGGACCCAACCTTCAAATCTGCATAACTTCATCACAGCTCACTTGTTTGCACCAGCCGGGAATCTAACCCGGGCCTATACCGTGACAGGGTACTATTCTCCCACTAGACCACTGGTGCTGTGATGCACCGTTAGAGCCGCTTTTCCATAACATTAAATATGTTTAGCTGCTGATATAACAGCCTAACCCAATTAGGAATTGGGGCCCAACTATTCTTGGACCTTCCAGAAACCCAACTTCCGTTACTGTAATTTTCTTGTGGACACATCATAGCATTAGCAGCAATGTTAGAAATGAAGCTGAACAAAGCTTAGACGCATATTCAAATGACGACTACACACATGTTTCCCAACGTGACTCCAAAGCATTTTATAACAATCCAAACCTTACTTGCCTTTTTTCTCTTCTTCAAAGCTTCCCACACCACTAATATACCAAACATCACAACTTTACAAATCAACACTGACCCAAACTCAATGAACAATCCAAATCTCGGCCACGGATCCTCCCCCCCGGCCAACCCACCATCCGTCTCCGTCGATTCGATCCGAGTGTCCATCCAAAACCTCATCAAGAACTGGTCCACAAGGCAAAAATGGCAGATCTTCTTCACAAACTCTAGACCAACATCACCACCACAAGACCTCAACAACAGAGCTCCATGGAGAACCCATTTAGCCAATTTCCTCGAATCAACTCCGCTCCATCTTGTAGCTCTCGCTTTGCTCTTCATTGACCTCATTTTGACCGTCATCGAGCTCTCCTTTTCTTTGCTTTCTTGTCCTCCAAGCAACAAGAACAATACAAAGCTACAAGTTTGGTGCCACTGGGGAGGCATTGCCATTTTGAGCCTGCTCTCCGCCAAGGCTCTGGCTTTAGCCGTGGCTCTAGGAGGAGCTTTCTTCCGGCGGCCGGGATATGTCATCGACGGCGCTGTGGTGATCGGAGCGTTGGTATTGGAAGGGTTTCTTGAGAGGATCGGAGGTGGGTTGATAGTTGTGGTGAGCTTGTGGCGGATCGCGAGGGTGATAGAGAGTGTGTTTGAGCTGAGTGATGAGGCCATTGAAGCTCAGATTCAAGTGATTGCGTGCCAGTTTGAGGTTCTGAGGGAAGAGAATGTGAAACTCTTGGAGATTGTTGGTGAGAAGGATGAGATCATAGAGAAGCTCAGGGAAGAATTGGATCAGCTTACACATGTTATGTGAAAAATCGAGGATTTGGGTTATGAACAACTAGATTGGTTCAAGACATCAGTTTTAAGGTCAATTGAAAAATTACTCAGTTTTCATGCTCTGTACTGGTAGATACCAGATAGACAATATTTTCAATGACCAAGTTTCAATTTTCTATTCCTCAGTTATTTATCTTGAGCTTCCAATTTTTTTGCTCTAAAAATATTGGTTTGAGTAATTGATTTCCTTTGTCCAATAAAAGAAGGATACGTGGCATAAAGGTCAAATATAACATTTTGGTAATGAGTTACGCACTGGATTAAGCCCGTTGGCGGGATTTGGTAGATAAATAGTAATGAAATGGCGCTAGTGGGAGAAGAAGCTTAGGGCTCATTTCACGCAAACCATTGCCGATGCTCAGAGGCAGAGAAAGCTTAATCCGATTGGTCGGGAAACGCCGTCGTTTCCTTCCCAACCGCATATCTCTCCTCTCTATCCCGCTCCAGGTACTTTCCATCTCCGACCTCTCTCTCTTTTGTCTACGTTTACTGATGTGCAGAAATGGTGTCTGTGTGAGTGTGAGGCTGAGTTTTTTTATGGGGTTGTTTCCCAGACCCCGTCGAATCTTTGCACGGACGAAAATGGCGGAGCTGTGCGGACAGAGAGCATCGGAGGGTCTTCAGGTGGCGGTAAACGGGACGATTCCGGAGCCGAGGGAGAGGAGAAGGGTGCGAGTGATGTGTGCGCTTCTGATTGGGTAACTTGCCCCGTTTGTGGGAATAAAGTTCGCGGCGATGACTATATGATCAACTCTCATCTGGGTAGGCATTCTATTATTTTGTTTCATTTTATTTTTGTTTTCAAGACTTTGTATTGCCGTGTTGCTCTGATAAGAAAAACGAAAGTATAATTTTGCAGGATTGAGTTGTGGGTTTTGTCCGAGTTAGTACTTATTTTGTGTTTGTGTGTTTGAATTTACAAATTAAATGGTAAAATTTTGAACTTTGTCAGGAACTAGTGATATAGATGTTTATCTTTTGATTGTCGTAAGAGCATCTCAACAGGCTCTCTACAATCTACATTAGCTAAAAAGCTATTGTAGGGAGTCAAAAATTGAAAGACCCACTCCAATGTACTCCCTATATTGGCTCTCTACAAAATAATATCATATTTTGCTCCATTAAGAGCCAACCAACTAATACAGTTGTGAACCCTATGGTATTCAACAATTCGATACCTCAATCGTTGCCTTCTTGGATTGTGTTAAGGAATGCATGCATTAGATATTCACCATTTCAAGTAATGGCTTTCAGATGCATGTTTATCTAGAGGAACTAAACGGAAATTGACCCAGCGCACTCTTCTTCAGTTAAACTTCTGCTCAAGATCAGAAGTCCATACTCCTTCCCGTGAGTCAGAACGGTTGGGTTCTCATGACAGCCTTGTACAGAATGATGTCCATGGATTGCTCAAATGTGATGCAGCTTCAGGGGATGATGAAATCCAGTGCAGTTCACCCTCAAACACACAGTCCATCTTGCAACGTCACGTTGGTGGTTTTTATGACAGCCTTGTACAGAATGATGTCCATGGATTGCTCAAATGTGATGCAGCTAAAGGGGATGATGAAATCCAGTGCAGTTCACCCTCAAACACAGAGTCCATCTTGCAACGTCACGTTGGTGGTTTTTATGACCACTGGTGCTTGGTTGACATGCATGTGCCGCTTTTGTATTAATTCCATGGTAGCTTGTTTATAGTTCTGTTCATTTCAAATTTTGGGAAATCGAAATATAAAAGTAGTTTTTGTGTCAAGTTATTGCCCAAGATCTGTTTTAGAAAGGATTTATGGACAAATAATTTTTTAAGTATTGTTTCCCCTGGACGTTATATGTACATGGAGTTTTTTTTTTTTTTTTTTGCCTAAGATAATAGTGTAATTGTTGGTGAACGCCTCTTCTTAAATCCACGTGCATTCAAGCATATGTCAGTTTTTATAAAACTCAAATAGATGAGGCACGTAAACATAAGGCTTGAGATCAAATACAAACAAACTAGTGGTCTAATTTCAACTATCAAATTCACAACTTAAGAGGATGAAAAATCGACAAAGCTCCAGTGATCTCTGACCTTAATTCTCTTCTTTTTCCTATAAATGAGCTTTTCTCACTCATATTTTTATATACAAAAAAATATGACTTAGGTCACCAACTTTACCGCCAACACGTCAGACGCGGGTGGGATCCTTTGGGGAAAATTTGTCACTAGTGTTAGCGCTTTCGTTTTAGCGAAGACATCGTTGACGCCAATGCTAGAAATTTTTTTTTTACAAAATAAATTTTTCACTACGATGAGGCAAAACATATTTCAATTTATAAATGACGAAAGGACTACGATAGATAATAATTTTCGAATGCTGAATACAAAGCGAAATACGACATTTCACCGAACTTTTGCCACATATGTTCGATAAGATCACGTTGTGATTCTCGATGGGTCGAGGTATGTTCAATTGCGGTTTCCCTCCAGCTCGCCAGCACTCTAAATTCTTTAGGTGGGCCTTGATGGACGATTGACCGCTCGGATGCAGAAGAAGAACCTGTGATGTCGTCCTTATAGTCGATCCGACTTGCATAGTTATTCCGTTCATCTTCCAAAATCATGTTGTGGAGCATGATGCAAGCCTTCATTATAGTAACGATAGTAGCTGGGTCCGAAAAAAGTGTCGACCGAGTTATTGTTTTGAATCGGGCTTGGAGCACTCCGAAGGCACATTCAACGTCCTTCCTACAGCCTTCTTGCATGTGTGCAAAAGTCATCTGCTTCGTCGTGGTTGGTTCACCTATCATCTTCACGAACATAGCCCATAGAGGGTAGATCCCATCGGCTAAGTAGTAACCATGAATGTACTCACTATTGTCGACGGTCTACTGAATATGAGGTTGTTCGCCCTGAACGACGTTAGTGAATAGCAGTGATTGGTTGATAACGTTGATGTCGTTGTTTGAACCCGCAACACCAAAAAAAAACATGTTAGAATAGTGTATCTTGCGAGGCAACCGCTTCAAGTATCATTGTCGGCCCCGCTTGATCACCTTATGTGTACATTCCTTTCCACGCTATCGGATAGTTCTTCCATTGTCAATGCATGCAATCAATGCTGCCTACCATACCTGGGAAACTACGGTAAGCACTTTCTATGAGTAAGTGTGTGATATCAACTGCATTTGTCCGTCACATGTACTCAAGCCCCAAAACCTTGATCATTCCTTCGTAGAACTGCCTGAGATACTTGTATGTTGTGGCATTACCAAGGCGAAGGGACTCGTCAAGACCGTCGGGTGAGCACCCGGATGGAAGCACTCGCACGACGACCGTACACATCTACAACGACGTCAACTCATCCCGGTTAATGGAGTCTAGATGGTGCTGGAAATAGGGGTTGTGGGCAAACAACGCTTCTAAGACCCGTTTCAAAATGCAATGACGCATCCGAAACCGACGTCTGAAGATGAACTCATCATACAACAGGGCTAGGGCAAAGTAGTCCACTACAAGCTACTCCTGGCTGCGCTTCCGATAACGCTCGAGGTAAGGCCGCTTCCTTTTCCGTTGGCTACTTGAACCCTAAGACATACTCCGAGCATCATCCTTCATGACCCTGTTGTCCAATTGGGTTATCAACTTATCATAGTCATCAAATATTACTTGAAAATGATCATCGTCGGATGAGGACTCGAACGTCACATCGAATATCGAAAATTGGCTAAACTCTATCGGACAAGATGATTTGAAAGTGAAATAATTGAAGGGAACGGTAGAGAGAGTTTTTGGAGTTGAGACAGTGGTGAGATGGTGAATATGGGTGTGTAAAAGGAGAGGGTATTTATAAAAATAAGATTTTTTTTTAAAAAGAGTCGTTACAACGGCTCCTTTGTGCCACATGTTGTTGTTTGCGTTTCGGCAACGACGCCTACCTAGGGAAGGCCGATGGTACCATTAGTTCCGACGCCACGTTTGTATCCATGGTTCCAGTGCCATTACCCTAGCGCCCTCTCAGCACCAACCAATATCCTTGCTCTTAGAGTAACTCTATTGCGTCGTCGGTGTTTTGAGCCCCAAGTCGGATGTGGGTGGGAGCCATGATCACGAAAAGGCCACAGGCGTCAGGGCTTGTGTTGATTTTTTTTTTTTTGCATGATTGTAAAATAAATAAATAAAAACATTTTATTAACAAGTAGAACGAGAAATACAACGAAACGCTTCAATTTCAACATTGTCTTATACATATTTAAGAGCGCGGTGTGGTCTTGTAATTCCTCCTCAGTCATTTGGGAATTTTCCACTCACTTCAATGCTGCATACTCATAAAGAGCCTCCAACTTTTCTCGTTCAGTTGCACCGCCTTCGCGTTTAGTTACAAGGGATTCACGTTCTCGTTTTTTTATTTTTCGCATTCTCTATTTTCCTTTTCGCGTTCTCTCTTTTGTTTTTCGCATTCAATTCTTTGGGCCTCAACCATCATGAGTTACTCTATTTGACTTTGACGGAGGCCCTACAGATCGGTGATGGTTTCCCTAAAGTCGGACATCTTTCTGGCTTCACCAGTCTTCTGTTTGACCTTATCTTTATTTGCCACCTTCTGGCCTCAAGGATATTTTACAACCGGCGGTGGAGGCATATCAGTATCTGCATTGATGGCATTCTCAAAATCATTACCATACAGGGAGGTGTATGATCCATCTTTGCATGTCTTCATTCTCTTGCTTGGGGACGAAGATATCGTTTGGACAAACCATTTAGGGAGGTGCAATATTTTACCCCAAATATTCTTGTGAGCATAGGCATGTCCAACAGCCCTCATGTACTCGGCCTCCGCCTCTGCCCTAATCTGATCGTCCGACATACTGCTTTGATGTAGCTCATTCGTCCGCAGGAATATGCCATTGAATTTGGAAACCTTCAGTTGAATCTCCTGCCAATGATCCTTGCATTTCTTCGCCTTCAATTCGGGCCCCTCTTTCTGGTACTGGTTGTACTCCCTGGCAACATCTTCCCGATACGTCCCACCCTTTTTATTCTTGCCACCAATTGCATCAATTGAGTTGTGAAACCAAACGTTATCGAGGACATGCTCGATGGCACAAGACCACGTCATATGGGGAGTCTTTCCTGGTTGAGGCTGCTCTACCACAGGATCCTTGTCTTCATCTTTGTCCTCGTGAACGTCTACTTCTACATCGAGGTTGACCGAACCCATGGATCGACTCCTATTAGGTGGTGTACCACTAAAGCCGCGCATGTTAAACAAGTCTAGTGTGTAGGATGTTGGTTTGAAGGCATTTGGGGCCAGATATTTGGAGTTTTCATACCCACGAAGCTCTGGATCCCAAATCGGGCAATGTAGTTCTGATACAACTCCATTGAGGTCAAAAATTGTGAAGGAGAGACATTTGGAGAAGATTGGGAAGACATTTTCATTTGGTTTGGATCGAAGAAAAATTGTGGGGGCGGATATTTGGAGAAGATTGGAAAGACAGGTTCATTTGGTTTGGATCGAAGGGGTTATATATATTTATTTATCAATAATTCTTTGATATTACAAATATATCTATGCCGATTTTGGTAAATTATGAATCTATTATTTCTTTTTTTATTTTTCTTCTTTAAGTTTTAAATATTGTTGACAATATAAACCCGCATCGAAAGAATATAAGAGAAAATAGCTATTTATAAAGGCTAAGGTCATGCCCAACTAATAAGCCAGATCTAATGTAAGTGACCCCAATTTGGATAAATAGGTGTAACTCGTCACTTATTTTTCTTTTTGAAAATTTCTGCAATACATTACATATTCCAAACTTGGTGAGAATAATAATTTCTGCCATCAACAGAAAATAAGCATGCCTCGCGTACCACTTAACAACCAGATCAGACTAAACAGTGCATCAGACACACATATGAGATAACGCAAGACAAATAACTGCAAATAACACAATTAGTCAAATAATAACATTATTATCCCCACCAGAATTCAATTTCTGGTGGCTAAAAGAAATAAGTTGCTTAACCATACCTCGTCACTTATTTAGGATTGAATTGGATGAATAGGATGGGCATAGGTTTAGGCTCGAGGGATAGTAACTTAAAGATAGGCCTAGTAATTACTAAAGTTAAGGGGATGTATTCGATGAATAATAGAGTTGTGCAAAATAATCCGGCCCGTCCATCCTCATGAGGGTCCACTCGGCCCGAGACCCGCGGAGCATCGATCCACAACTGATGAGTCAACTCGCGTATTTGTGAGAGAGGATCCGACACTGTTATGGGCGGATTGCGGATCTTCATCAAGTGGTCGGCGGATCACCTGATCTGCTTGGCCAGACAGGCAGGTCGTGTGCCTTGGGCCTCTCAGGAACATAAGCTTTAGGCCCGTGTATCATTTCTCGGTGAGATGGCCCGAGAGGAAAGCCCAATCGTCTGAGCAAGCCCATCACTCTCAGATGCATCAACATGTAACGTGGCCATGATCCTCGTCATTGATGAGGTTAGTGGAGACATCTTCTGAGAATTCACCAAAATTAT